>JAMKCH010015403.1:0-73677 GCA_023653785.1 Ophioderma brevispina | reverse complement strand
TTTTTCCTTGAAACGGAACGGAAAATGAACTAAAGCAGCTGTTGAATTGGAAATGAGACCCCTGCTCCCAATTTCAACACAAAAATAGGGTAGTGTCATTAACCCTGTTCTGCAGATCATTGACGAGACTAGCATATTTGTTTTCTTTGTATAATGCGTTTTTTGTTGGAGGTTTTGCCTCAAAGGAAACTAAGCGCAACAATGATGATGGATTTGGAGCCCTCGTGATGAGCACAAGTCGGGGTCTCGGTGGGGCTGTTGTATGAAGAATTTCCGGGGGATGGTGGTGCCTGCGGTTTTAGCGGCTCAGAGAGATCACAGTACATTTTCCAAGATGGTCTTTGCTCTCTTAAGAGATCCAAAAATTAAACATACAAAATCTATTGTTTATAGGAGTATAGACCTTAATTACTAATTTCATTTAAAAAAAAAAAAAAAAAAAAAAATGGTGTATTTTATTTTAAAGAGATAAAAATGAACAGCCTAGAAGTCTAAACAATAAACAAGGTACTAAAATGCACGGATTTAAGGTGGTGATGGGCGATGGTGCGTGTTGCATCCTCAAATTATTACAGGATACACTTAGCAGTTTAAGTGAATTTAAGTTTATAAACAAATGCCTCTAACTGATCTCAGTTTTTGTCATATTTTTCAGTGTTTGATGTCGGAAGATGTTAAGAACAAAAGTGCACACCCCAAAGAAGCAACCACCATTATTATATGTTTCCCGAGAAAGTTGCATGTGTTCCTTTAATTAAACGTAACATCTTTTGCTGTATGGCTGAGACAATTTTGATAGACAAAAACCATTAAAAATTTGAATATAAGTTCCCCTCCCTCACTCTTAATGCCAATTAATTTGTGTTGGAATGCTTCTTTATAGATGATAGCATGTCTATATTGATCTCTTGTTTTTGAAATCATATCTGTTCAAAATTGTTGATTCGGAGGAAAGATGTTAATAAACAAAAAATGCACACCGCAATGTAGCAAAATTAATGTTCGCGAAGAAAGAAAAATTGGTGTTTCTTAAAAACAACTTTTAAAACATCTTGCAGTAAAAGCTGATATACAATTAATTTGAACAACCATTACACATTTGAATATAAGTTCTCCTGCCCTCGCCCGACGCAATAATTTGTTTGATTTTTGTTATTTTTTCACATGTTTCTTTTGATTGATCTAATGTTTGCAAGCTATCTGAATGATAAAGGGAAATGCACACGCCAATGGAGCAACATATATTCAGTTAATGTTTGCGAGGAGAAAGTGGTTGCGTTCCTTAAACACACTTAAACGCAACAACTTTTGTAGTACAGGATGATATACATATATTTGAACAGCCGGCAACCATTATATCATTAGTCCATCCAGGTTGAGTCAAAAATTTGCTGGCATTTAATAGTCGGACTCTGAAGAAGGCTGAATCTGTAATGAGCCAAGTATAGGAATTCCCTTCTGGAAGGAGCGGGCCATTTCACACTGGCATTTTGGTTCATAAGAAGAGGCTTTATTACATTCCTTGAATCTCTTGGAATTATTGTTTATTTTGCATAAAAATGCAATACGATTGATCATGTTTCGAAATCGGTATGGCATGTGGGGGAAAGAAAAGAAAGTACAAATAAGCAAAATGCACACAGCCAATATGCAATGAGGCAACATTTTTCAAACTTTCGTTATAAATGGCAATATTAGATAAAAAAAAAAAAAAGGAGCAACTGAATGCTGTCATCGTTTTTCTTCCTTGCTGTGCGCAATGCAAGTTTCCCGGGCCTAATACGTGTAGTGGTAAGGTATATACAGTGAATGTAAGTTCTCCCTCCCTCACCACACCCCCAATGCATTTGATGGAATGTTTGTTTTAAACCCGAATGTATACATTGATCTCATGTTTTTGAAATAGTATCTTTGCAAATGTCAACATTGGAAAGATGTTAATAAACATCTTTAAGAATGCATTTAATGAAAACATTTAAGAATGTATCAAATTTGATAAACTTGCATAATGTATTTGTACAGGGTGATTCATACACCGAAATGCAACATCATGACTACATGTCCTTCTACCGTTTTTGTTTGCGCAGCAATGTTAAAAGATCTAGCATAAAAACAGATGAAAGTAACACAGTGCAGGCTATTATGTCGTATTTATGCTCAAATATATGAATTTCTTCATTTTAAAAGCAGAAATTTGAGAAATCGTGTGACTAAAAATTATACTACCCTACAAAGAGTTGTAGATTGGTATTCTCAGAATAGTTGGACATGAGGCCCAATCATGACACAAATCATCGTTTTTCAGGTCGTCACAAGTGGGCAGGTCTTACTACAATTTTTGTACATAAGCTATTAAAGTGGTGATAGGGTAAGGTACTTTTTTTCGTCACACTATTTAAAAATAATATTAAATGACTAAGTTACTTTTGCTACATGTTAGAGAAATTGCATATCACTTTTTAGATTAGAAAAAGTGATAGTTCATGAATAAACCTTTACGAGGTTATAAATTTGTCCTCTTTTAACATAGATAGGATATAATCATGATTAGGAAATTGGTGAAAATTGTACGTTTTTCATAAAAAGATCCATCACTCCATCAGGTATGAAAATTATAGTGACGTATGATGATTAATCACATTATGAGCTGATCCTACAAATGCCTATTGCGTTAATTTGCCAATCTTACTTCATATTTTAATTTTTAAAGTTACTTTTAGTGAACATTACTAAGCAGTGGCCCCTCCCATGATAAAAATGACGATTTTGATTATCGGCCAAATGGGGAGTTTCCTCTATTGGTTCCATTGGTACCCCTTCTTTAATCCAATCAGAGAGCCGCTGTACCTGTAGAGTTGCTGTGCGGTGGCGGAACGGAATGAGTGGACATTTTAGGGGGGTACCCCAGGGTGGTACCCTTGCGAAATTAACCTGTATGTTGGATAGAGAGATGAGAACAATGAAATAGTTCTATTTGATTCAGGGTACGGGTCAGGGCCTATTTATTCGACTAGGATTGTTGATCATGGTTGTTATGCACTGTCGTAAAATGATACACTCGTGTAATGGTCAGAAAGGCGCATTGGACAAGACGAAAAAACATGGCAAAAATGTGTTATTTATTAATACGATGATTTATTTTAGGGATTAGGTTAAAAAGTCACGGACAGAAGAAACCGTGTTGGAAATTTATAAATTGAAATATTTCTTTGACTTTCGGGATGCCACCCCTGTTTGTAATTGAATTGAATCCAGTTGGGATGTCCTTTAAGTAGCAATAGAAAGGGAAACTCCCATCATTCCGATATTAAAAGAGGTTCATAATGCCCGAGGGTCAATATTACCCCACTTTAGTTGATTCCTGCATTTATGTATTATTTGTGTATTAATTGACTTTAACCAACCATAAAATTTCTTTGAGTATCGAATCGCCCTTTTAGTATAAGGAGAAGAGCAAATTAAAAAAACTAAATGAAACAGTAGAACATGTTCAGAACCACTAAAGTCTCAAAATTATACAACCCCAAATTCCGTCAGAAGCACAATATTAACAAAATAAAAATCTATATCGCGCTATATTGCTGAAGCTGTACAACAGAGCGTGGTGCTCCATGACGCACGGTGGCTGTGTCTTCTCCTCTTAGCAAGCACAGTCGGCAATTTGGCAAGAGCCCTTCATCGATTTCGGTGTTATAAAAATCTTCAGGATCCCAAGGTATACACTTACATCAGATCTCTTGTTACGCAGGAGAAATTGGAAAGTGCCGATTGTCAGGTGCGGTGTTTTTGTTTGATATATATTGAAATGTATCTTACAATATCTGGTCTTAATTTACGAAAATAAACAATTATACATACATGCAGCAGCTTTCTCTGATACATGCAATCACGAAATATAACGGTCGCGGTGATGCCACGCCACTGATATTAAGGCCCTTAAACAATGTGTTAATGGATAAACCTGTTGCTAGTTATCCGAATAAATTGTGCATCCATATTCAGGGTTGTATCATTGAGAGTCAAAGGATCCGACGGAAGTAACAGTCCATATTAATCTTAAGATGCGTCATGGTTCACCAACTCCAAGGTTCATTCAGCAGATAGTAGGCCTACTGTTCGCACCACTCGCAAGAGTTTTTTTTGAAGAAAAAAAAAAATTGCTTACTTGTGACAGATAAAATGCCATAATGGCGAGTAAAAAAAATGGCAGAGAAAAAAATAAGCTTAAAAATAAGAAAATTTCAACCGGAGGTGGCGAAAAAAATACATTTTTACACATAACACCTATACACACTGATACACACACCACATGGATGTGGTTCCCCTTTTTTAATAATAATGCGAACTCTCTACTTGTTTGTCCTTGTCCACTTGTCTTGTCCTGCCTTGTCCTGCCCTAGCCAATGTATTATTTCATGTTAGATCCACCTTGAGAATAGCTATCTTAAAGGCTTTTTTTTATATAAGTTTAAATGGCATCTGCCATTTTTCATGCAAATAGGTATATCTATATATCCTTTATTCACTTGAGTCAAATTGTATTTCATATTTAGTTCATAATGGATCATATATATAATATAGATATTATAGAGAGGATATATAATAGATATATCTATATATATATATAATATTATATATATATCTATATAATATATATCTATATTATATATTGTTTGATTCTGATATTTTTGTCCTAAAAGTTGATGATTTAACTTTGCATTGCAAGACTTGGCTAATTGGTTTGAAGTGAATTTGATCGATTCCATCGGTCCCGACCTCGAAATTGCTCCGACATCCCGCACACACAAGCACTTACATTTATTAAGCAGGAAGAGATAATGATTGAGCGTAATAAGATCAACGGAAGACACTGCACAACAAGAATTTTGCGGTTCTCGGCTTTCGCTTTCAGGAGGGGCTGGCTCCTTACATCTTTTCTGCTTTGTGGTTCCTTCCAGAACCTTATTCGGGCGTCTTTGCGATGTGTGTGGTGTGGTGGGTGGGGGGCTTTTGTGACCGATAGTTAAATGTACAGAAAGCTGCGCCGGAAGGAGGGGCTTCTCCAATTTCTTTAGAATTAGGGGCTTGGGATCTGTGATTTTGTTTCCCAAAGGCACCCAAACAGGGGGTTTTTTAGGAACTGAACTTTTGTGAACTATGCCTGATTAGGGGCTGAATTTTGCTATAATATAGATTATAAGGCAAAAGTTTACAAAAGGGACTTAAAATACGAATGTGCTTCAAAAAGGGGTTTAGGACCATGATTGAACATTAAATAAAAAAATATTGTTAAAAAAAAAAAAAAAAAAATATTATATGAGCATTCAGCCATTAAAAATAATGGTAACAATTATGTTTAAATCCTTTATTAAAACACTTAAGTGGGATAAGGTTTTTTTACATTTACATTAGCTGGATTGGGAAATCCTGGATGGAGCATCATGCAAAAAACATATTTCCCGTTTGAATTATTTAGAAAAATCCTGCAAATACATGATTGCTTCAAGACATTAATATTAGTGAAAGGAAAAACTGTAACACATATGATCGGTTTTGAAAAAAGTTGGCAAAAACAATGATTTGCACATTGCAATTTGGACGAAAAGTACCATTTTGTCGCATTGTCCACAATACTGATTAAATAAGTAGTTTAAACAATGGACTTTTATAGTTTAGAATAGACCAAATTAATAACAATATGATCGGGTCTGTTACATTTTAGAAAGTTTATAGTGCCTTTTCCAGACCATGGATTTTTTCCCATGTTTGTGACAGGAAGTGATTTCTGGGTCAATCTGGGTCAAATACATTTTTTATTACTAAAAATCTCCCATGCATTAAAGATATCGTAAATTTTACAGTATTCTCGGGCATTCTGCCAACAAAATACAGTAGGAATTTACATATACTATAAACGAGAAATTAATTATAAAACTCTCGGAAATGTGTGGTTTTAAAGAGTTTGGAATGTTAGAGGATAAAAAAAGAAAAAAAACCACTGACGACCACACCGACTTAGTAAAACAGTCCTTCATTGGCAGTCCTCAATTTTTATTTATAAGTATAACTGTAAAATCATGTACGTTGTTGTAAAAATATACGTCAAAACCTGTAAAAAGTTTTTTGGTTTTTTTTTTTGTTTTTTTTTTTTTCTTTACAGTAGGCCTATTTAGTTGACAGATTTTATTGTTCTATCAGAACATTTTTTAAGTAAAAAATCTCCCAAAAGGAGCCTGTGATTTTCCTTACTGAATACTCCGATTCCTATAAATTTGTACTTTTTGGTATCAAAAATAAGGACAGACATTTCCCCAACTTTCCATTAGGATGTCACTATGAGTCTCATAAGTTCAGGAAAATATGAAACGTTACATTTCTTGAAATAACGTGAATCAACCTTTCCAACACTAAACACAAGCATTCGGTCCTGGAAAAGACCAACGCATTACATATGCAATTTATAGCCCCAAATACCACTCCCTCTAACCCAAACTGTCAAACAAAAAAAAATTCATTTTTCCACTCACAAGGCAAAAGGCAGTACCTACCTCTAAATACATTGCAAACTTTTCTTCTGCCACCACATTTGGACCCTCAAAAGGAGACCACTTTTAATATACAGACTCCACGTCTGATAACAATTTGCTATTCATTTGTGTACAGTCATATAGCTGTGACTGTATACTAGTACACTGTTGTAGGGATTCAACATGTAGTTATTGTCACACGAATGTAAAATGCTTAAGAGTGTTGACACTTGAAAATGAATAAAGTCAATCTTTAATGGCTTTGTGTGTAGAAGTGGGAGCAATAGGATTAGTACTAATACTTTGATTGATGTCCTGGTACTGCATGGGTAGCGCCTGGGTAGACATTTCCTGGAGGAATGGCTGTTATTCCAAATTTCCCTAGCATCCCTACCAGGAAATGCCCAGGAAATGCCCAGGAATCAGTGAGGCACCTTTTGTTTTCAACCCAGCTCCCTATCAGGATCCTTTGATGAGCATTACCTTTGGGTGATTTTTTTTTGATAGGGTTGGTGACATGTTCAACTGAATTATTGATTATGATTATACATTTACCCGAAAAATGAAGCCATGGGAATATTCAACTGTTATAAAGGACAATTTCGCAAGGTTGTACACATGATACTCAGTGAATCACACATTGAAATGGTTGAAGTAAGACCTAGACGTGTGCACACTCTACCTTTGCTTATAAATCTGTTTAAAGCTGACTCGGAGATTTCCTAAATGAGGGGGCGACACTTTGTCATTTTCAAACAAAATAACTAAGCTCAAATTGAAGTCTTGATATAGAAAATAAAACTTCGGATCCGGAACTGTTTATTATATATGGTATATGGCACTGTTATACTGTGCATAAATGTTTGGTGCCATGAAAAAGGAAAAACCAATTCATCTATATTTTGGAAATTAAATATTTTAGGGGAATATACTTTAGTTCTAGATGACAATTTTTTTAATTTACTACCACACCAAAAAATATATTTTTGAAATCTCTGGTCGACCTTAATGCTTTGTCAAAATAAGTGGTTTGCTATAAAGGCAGCTAAAAAAGTCATTTCGTTTATAATTTCTGTAGGCCACTTTAGTCTTGATTTAACATTGATCAAACTTTAAGTCTAAATCCTGCCGATGAGACTATGTACCAAACTTTAATTACAAAGGACGTAACATCTGTACCTTTATCTTAAACCTATTTGTTTAAACCAAAGGGTAAGAAGGGCTCAAAATTAATCAATTAAAGGGTTTCGCATACATGTTGGTAACATTGTGATTTGCTCTTTTGTTTAAATTAGTACGATAACTTACTATTATTGATAATTCTGTATACAGAAACTAGGGGGCAAAACACCAGCACGAAAGTAGTTAATTGCACGTACAATTTCACCGGCGAAATCGTCGACATTTACGGACATCCGCGAACAAAAAAGGCCCAAAATGGACCGAGTAAAAGTAATTACTGTCGCGACACGGACCGATTATTACTATCATTGTGACCTAAACGGATTAAAACTAAAACTCTAACAGTACATGTTAAAAGCTGGAATTCAAAAATACTGTTAACAACAATTATTAAAAATAATATTTTCAGAGTAAAACTTTGAGACTCCAAGTTGTGACTTAACTTCAAACTAAAGAATGGATCGGCCAAATGAAAATTGAATTAGCTGCCATGGGTAATCATTAACAATGGGTTACACGCTACCACCAATCCCTCAATGCTGATTATATCTTAAAATGAAAATTAGCATTTGACCTGCATTGGGAATTATAAGGGCAAGTGCTTCTCCATTATAATTAAAGAACCTTGTTTGCCCAAGTTTGTTATAAAAAAAAAGTTGGTGTTTTTGTATCATTTTTGAACCATTAGCTAATCTGGTATACATATTTGGTCATCGCGACAAGATTTTTATTTTTTTTTGTACATTTTGTATTTTTAAAGAGACCAATGCAAATAATGGATGACCTAATTTAAAATTATCTTAAGTTTTCATGCTTAATGGGGCATTTCGTGATTTCGCATGCATTCTGTTTTTATTCATTTATCACTGCATATGCTTGAAAAAAGCTTTTCCCAAAATTTGAGCTGATCCCTATCTTGCAGTTTTGTGTTATGAGCAATTGCCGTTTCCTCCCCACGGTCCCATAGGCTGTACTGTAATTTCTGTCCGTCTCGGACCGAAAATAAAAAATGGGCAATTTCTTACAGATGCGACCGAACTTGCAAGTAAGATGAGGGCACACATGGTATTTCTAAGGTAAACAAGCGTTTCAGATGATCTAAAAATATCAACAATTTTTAGGTAAGAGTCGGGGGACGAGCTGTGGATCACGAAATGCCCCTTTAATTGGGATGATGTAGACCCAACCCATCTAGCTCAAGTTATGCACCGATATTTCAATCCATTTTGATGTAGGAGCTTAAAGGTGGCTTTTCGTTATCCACAACCTAGTTCCCCCTGACTTACCTAAAAAAAGTTGGGATTGTGATATCATCTGACCGTTTTTTCGCCTTAGTAATCCATGGTGTACCTAATCTTATGTGCAAACGGTTGGATATGTAAGAAATTCGAAATTTTGTATTTCTGTCCGAAAACGGACAGAAATTACAGCACAGGGACTATGAAACCGTGGAAAACAAAACAATGCTCATAACACAAAACGGCAAGGATCGGGATCACTCAAATTTTGTGAATAAAGATTTATTTTTGAAAAAAACTAAAAAATTAAATAAAACAAATGTGATGAAAGCACGAATGCCCTTTAAAAACATTCGTACGCCCCCTAGAGTACTTTGTCAAATTAATATGGTTTGTCCAAGTTTGGGACTAAGAGATTTTCTCAAGGATATCTGAATAATGAAAAAGGGCGAGGACGTGGTTAGAATCACGAATGCACCTTAGCCCGCGCGCACTACCACATATTGATACAATTGGTCGGATTGGATCATTACCGAACACAACACTGAGAAGCCCTCTGAGTAACCAAGCAAAATAGTGCATATATCTCGGTGTAAACCATCTACCAATCTATTACAGTATCTCGATTTTGCTGCATTACCTGATATGTACCTGAAAGTACCAAATAAAAATAGGCTTAGATGCTGTTAGAGAGTCAGGTAGTAAGTAGAGCCCAGGGGTTAGTAGTAGTTGTAATGTGCAGGTTGTCCAGTTCCATTTTGTTTAATATGCAATATGGTCATCATGGACATGTTCAAGCCTTAAAAAAACGACCTTGTATGCATTTCAGAATTTTACAAAAATCTTTTAATTGACTTGTCCACAACACAAAATAGGCAAATTAAAAAAAAAAACCATTTTTACTTTCAGTGAGATTGGTGATTGTAATAGAAACTTTAAAACATGTCACTCTAAGTAACAATCCAAGAGACTCTGAAATAAAGGATAGTGTAATTTGACGTAATATGTCCGTCAATTTGAGATATGCAATATGACCTGGTTATGTGGGGTGGGTGAAGGAAGTGTGAGGTGTGTGTTAGGATGCGTGGCACCATGTCGGTAATCATGGGTACTAGGCAATCATAAACGGCTGATTTCACTGGTTAACACTCTTTGCACCAAAAATACTTTATTTGAGGATGGATTGAAGCAAGGAATTTGTTGGAGAGGGGAATTCATAATTGACAGCCAAAAGTATTAAAGACCGAAAGCAGCTTGAAGTTGAAAATGAATATTGTTAATTAAGGGTTTTGCATTTTTGGTGCTTGGCTTAGTATAGACCAGTCGCATCCTACACAATTCTTGTCCTGAGATCATCTTGGGACTCATGGGCCATAGCAGTAAAAGTTCAACAAAAGGTACAAATGGACCCAATGTGTAACAGCAGAGGTGGTTTTGAACAAATCCCACAATCCATTGCAGTGTGCCTATACTAGACTGTACTAAACACATATTGGATTAGGAATAAAAAGTGTTAAAAGGTTTAAGGACCACAAATCAGTTCATCATCTTATAATACTTTGGGCTAAAATGAGTACAAGTCAGATGTTGTATGTGCTTGGGATTTTTGTGGGATAACAGACTCATTGGTTGAAATTTCCCAAAACTGGTGCATTGTGGATGGGACTCAACATCCCTCTGTTTGTGTAACAGTTAGGTCATGGTTCTCCAATAGATGCCCCGCGGGACAACTCGGGCCCGCCGATCATGGATTTTTGGCCCGCGACTTGCTTCTAAACTATAAAGGGAAAACATAAGAATTTCAGGTTTGTAGTGTATTTGGCCATCAAGTAGGACACTATCAAAAAAACCATTTTTTTGTTTGGCATCTCTGGCCCCTCAGCTAATATTAATTGAGACCCGAGTAGGTCAACTTATTTCAAGATACCCCGGCTTTAACCTGTTCGGACCACACATGCTTTAACTGGCCTTCCACAGGGGTCTCCCATTTCATAATATTGGAATGCTATTTTACTGTGACAGTAATACTATTTTGGTAATGACTCATTAAAAACAAGTCATGCTGTATTTTAAAAGGCAATTGCATATTAAAATGTAAGCATATTGATTGGAAGTGATTGACGTATTCATTTTTGAAGCTAGTGTACCATCTTTCAATGTTTTTAGTTTCTGAGAGCATTCAATAGGTTTATAAACATAGGGAGAACTTCAATTCCAATTGGCATGAAGATCTCTCCATGGGGGAAAAGGCTACACTGTGGTAGGTGTGCTACTATTGGTTACACAGGAACATAGTGATGAATTGGAAAAAAAAAAAGAAAAATCTGTTTCATTAGATACTCATTACTTTCTATGAATCACACTCATTAGGTATGGAAACTAGTGATGGATAAAAAAAACTGTGACATACCATGGCAAAACAACATCGTCATGGTAACCAAACAGTACAGGTGGTTGTTACCATGGTAGTGAAATATTATGGTACATGGTCCAGCTCCACTCTGCTGTATTTCTGTGGGAAGAAGCATGCATCAATTCGCAATCCACACATTATTACTCGTGGCGACTGCACAAACCCAATGGAAGGCTGTGCTGGGCGGTTGGTGCGTCCCAGTTTCTGGCCTAATTTTTTGCTGCTGGTGTGACCAAGGCCAATTATCATGTGGGCTTTGTGTGAAGTGAGAAAACAAAAACAAAAACGTCTGCTGCAGTGAAAGCATGTTTTGTGTGCAATTAATTTTGTCTGTTGCATAAATAAATAGTTATAACTGTAAATGGTCAGACACGCAATGGCCAGGCCGTACCAGTATGGGTTAAGGTGAAGGGTTAGGGCGTAATAAGACACTGAAGTTTTTAATCATAATGTGGTCTTGGCCAGTAGAATTCGAAATTTTACATGCAGAGCTTAGGGGGAGTTGTCTCTAGGGGCAATTAAATAAACGTAGATGTCATTATGGGTCACAAACAAATGTGAAATAAAATTACACCCATATCTGTCGTAAGTAGGACCATAGCTGATTGGCCACATGAGCTTGCGGCAGAATTTTGCTGAATTAATCCTCCACCCAACTGTGTGTAGGTTATAACACATTTAGTGGTTTTCAAGATGATATTGTAATTAAAATGACATAGGAAACTGACATGAGGCTTGTCTGTATACTTCCAAATACATTTTCCTCATACTGTTTCAAATATGATAAAGGGAATGCATATTTTGAAATTTTAAGAAAAAAAAATTAAATTTTAAACTATGAGTGACTATAGCCAGCTTTAGGACCCAAAGGCTTAATATATCTTGCAATCACAACATTTAAAGGTGCAACAAGAGATTTCACATATCAGGTGTCCCTAAAAAAATAGAAAGTGCTGATTTTTGCCCTGATGTAAAGCTTCCCATAAAAAATATCCCCATCTGAAAGGATTAAGCTGAGAAATGTTTCTTTGGTACCAAAATTGTGAAATTTCTAATTTTGTATGGGAGCAAATACGAAATTTGACCTATATTTTATATTGAAATATAAGCACATCAAAATCACCTCTTTTCCTTTTAAGACATTTCAGTAGCCAAATACAAGGTAAGAAATCTGTTGAGTGTCTAATCTATATGAAATTACTATTATGACACAATATTTTGGTGCCTCAAAATCTCTTGTTGCACCTTTAAATTTGGCTACATGGGGGAAGGGGGAGAGGGCAAGATCCTCTCCAGCTTGTGATTAGGTGGTATTTAGGCTTATAATGAGCCTGCTGTCAACCATTACAAACATATAAACGGGTGTGGTGGAGGTCAGTTGCTAGGTAACTATTTCCCTACCCTTTGATTTGGTAGTTTAAGTCCACGAAGGATCCCTCAAAGGGCACTACAGGATTCGAACTCTTGACCATGTGGACTTATTTGGGTAGTTTTCCTGTGAGTGATCCTCAATGATCCCCAATAATCTTGTTGGATTTGTGAATAATCCAAGCATCTGTAGCCAGGTGTGGGCAGAGGGGGGAAGAGTGCCCCCTCTGAAAACATTTTTGAGGGGGAAATCGGGAAATAAAACACGGATATTCATGTTAAATCAGCCCCTTTTCGGATTCTTTTGCCCTGCGACCGGGAAATTTGTTGCACTATACCAGGAAATTGCCCCCTCGGAACCACCGGGCTGGCTACGCGCCTACCATGTGGACAAACTTCCCCTCGGAGGTTACAGACAAATACAGTGAAACAGGCATGCTCCTCAAATGAACTAGCATCGCTCACTGAAAACTTGAATCATTATTTATCATCATGGCCATTTCTGGAAGCAGTGAAGTATGATTATTGCCAACCACCATGACCACCAATACTCCAAAGCTCAATCCCTCAAAGGATTATGCTCATCTACCTGACCAAATTGGTCCAATGTATCCTTATGTAATTAAAGGGGCATTTTTAACATCCTAAAAAAGTTGAGATTTTTGTATCTTCTGAACGGTTGATGTGTATGCTTAATTTTAGCTGCAGATTCATTTTTCTGTCTATAAATGGACAGAAATAACAAAACATGGCCTTGGAAAGTTGCGATACAACTATTTGCTTATAAGATCAAAATGCATCAACAGAATGAACTGAATTTTGGAAGTTGCAAAATGGATTTTTTTGACAGTTATCTATTGAACAATAAACAAAAAGCATAGAGGGTGCTAAGATCAAGAAATATACTTTTAGGTGCCCCATATCATGCACCCCGGACGTTTGCAAAAAATATACAAAATTAGCCTATTTTTGTGTTGTCTGCAAGAGGGCACATAGGGAATTTTAGGGATTGCTTTGGTAGTATGTTTGTGTATCTGTCTGTGTGTCTGTCTGTGTATCTATGGTAAAAATGTTAACCCATAACATAATTACCTACTGTTTCAACATACATGCACACATTTTCATGGCACTTGCATGTAATGGTCCTTGGGTAGTGCCCCACTGTTACCCCTATGGGTGGGGTTAAAGTTCAACTAGCATAAGAGGTCATGACCCAAAAAATGGTCAGAATTATCAAATTGCTTGGTGTTTTCACATATGTCAATCAACTTCCATGACACTTGGGTATACAATGGTCCTTGGGTAGTGTACCATGTGTTGGTGACCTCATGTGACCTTGGTGACCTCATGTGACCTTGGTGACCTCATGTGACCTTTCCCCTATTCACAAACCGTGATGGCAGATGACACATGCATTCGGTGATCGCTTTATTTGTACTTATGAGAGGCTCCCCTCACACCGATGGTACCTTGCCTCAGGTCCTCCTGGCCTGGGTGTGTGCCTGATAATTTATAATCATTGCGAGGTTGGAGAAGACCACCATTGACATTTTCATTGGTATGCTGGTAGTAGGCCTAATCCCATACCACATTATTCCTATACATTTGTTGTTCAGGTAAAATAAGAATAATAGTTCTTAAATAAGGTTGTCATTAATTAAATTCGAGGTGGAATAAATGCCCATGTATACAAATTTAATACAAGATCAGAAAAACAAGATCAGAAAAATATTAGAGAAAATGAAACTTACATGTAACAAGCATTAAAGGCCCATTAAATCTGTCCTATTAACCTTGACATGAAACTTAGACTAGACTAGAACCAAGATCAGAAAGTGTCAACATCAGCCTGCAAGGGTACTCATGCTGCTATGCACTGGTTTATTGCTACTTTGTCCATTAGCGAGATTGCTAACATCGGGGTGCCCATTATGGTGCGCAAAGTGTGGTGGATCATTTGAAATTTAATTGGTATATAATTTCAAAATAAAGCCTTTTGTGTTTTCATTATTACACAGCTCAAATTTTGGGGGTGCTCCCTGGGGAGATGCTCAACACAAATGATCATCTTGATGTGCCACCAATTATGGGTCCCATTTTCAGCTTTCTTGTATATGAATGATCCTTTTTCACACCTAGTTTGGTCTAGAGATGGGTTATATATCATCAAAATTTTCCAGAGGTTTGTTGGAAAATTAGGCTAATTGCCAGTGGTAGAAGTGATTGAAATTTTGAGAAAATTTAGTTTTGGTAGGGCTAAGTTCCAAACTAAGGTGTTTGAGAACTTACATTTTTTGTGACAGTTGAGTCTTTGGAACTTAATTTGTGCTTGAGAACTTAAATATTTTTGTTTGTAATAGTTGAGTCTTTGGAACTTAATTTTGAACCAATTTTATGGTCGTAAAAACCGAATTTTGACCCAAATTGGGAAAGATGGACCTAAAAAAATACAACTTTCCCAAATAGTTGGCTAAGGATCTAAAATTTTGGGAGATTTTGGTAAATTGGGCGTCAAGAACTGGAGCTTGCTTGAACAAGTTTGAAGAACTAGAGAAGAGTTTGAACTGGGGGTCTTGACCGCCTCATCATAATTCGCACCACCATTTAAGCCCTTTAAGCCCACGATAAATTATTGCTTGGTGTGTGACAGCCAAGACCAGATGAGTTTACATCCCAAAATCTCTTCAACTAGATATTTAACCCTAAACGCCGGGCCGAGAAGGAAATGAGAGGCAACTGAAAACGTGTACCGGGTCGGAAAATTCTTTTTGCGTTGCATCTGGGGGCCTTCAACACTTTTTTTGGTCGCAAGCACAATGACGTCTCATTGGCTCTCATGGCATTCGTCCTTCCTGGCCGTCTACCGACAACCGGAAAATGAGCTCCATGTTTTTCGTTGGCACCTGGGCCGTCTTCCGGAAAATGGCGCGATGTTTTTCGTTGCATCTGGGCCGTCTTCCGGAAATGAGTGCCAATGTTTTTCCGTTGCATCTCTGGCCGTTAATTGACTGGAATTGATGCGGTGCTTTTCACTGCCTTTCGACGGTTTGCCCGCAGCAGGCGCAATGCTTTTCATCAGGCGGGTGACACGTGTGTACAAATACCCATAGACAATTTCGATGGTGATAAAGCGCCGACCATTTTCGATAGCTATTGGGTTAATTATGCATAACTATTCATGGCCCCCATTAGCGTGACGTAAACCGGAAGCATTAACGAAGCATAATAACGCCACGCACGACTATGATGTAGCGTAATAGCGCGACGCACGACTGGCGAACTATAAGCTAACAAATTTCATGCAGATCCGTGTGCATACGCATCCATTATTTATTTATTTATTTATTTACCCTGTTTTTATTGCTTTTTCACGCGATGTTTCTCGTTTCATCTGTTAACTGTCTTTCTATTCCGGTAAGGCGTCTATGTTTTTCGTTGCATCTGGGCCGTCTTCCGTGAACATAGATGCGATGTTTTTCGTTGCATCTGGGCCGTCTTCCGGAAAATGGCGCGATGTTTTTCGTTGCATCTGGGCCGTTATTTACTTTACCCTACTTATTCCTGTTCCGGGAAAGACGGCCGAATGCCTGAAACCAAACTTTGCTTCGTCGTTGCACTGGTCCGTTAAAAATAAAATCGATTAGCCTGTTCGTTGCTTTTTGGGGCCGTCGGCCGGCAAAACGACCCGGTCCTGGTTAGGGTTAAGCAACAATAATAATATTATTTTGGGATCACCTGGCTTGAATGACCCGGCATCAACAATCGACCCCACCAAGTTTCATATCCATACACCAACATTTACCCCATTTGACCTCCTTTGACCTTGAATGACCCCTGATGACCTTTGATCCACTAAACAATACAAACTCGGTCATCCACCCACCAAGTTTCAGGAACGTGCAACCCTCGGTCTCTGAGAAAATAGACGCGGTCAGACACACTGACAGACAGACAGACCGACCACCGGTATATATAGATAAGACTATATTGGACCAATATCAGACTGACTAGCACATCCAATAATTATGTTGAAAGAAGTCTAAGACCGGGGTCACACGAGGCTTTTTTTCGTAGTTTACTACAATAGTACTACACTAGTACTATAATAAAGGCTGCGTGTGACCGCAACTTAAGACGACATGTTGTCGTTGTACCATAGTACTGTCGTAATAACTTAACGACGATGATTTCCATCGTTGGGCCGCCTTCTACCATGGTACTGTCGTAATTTACTGGGCAAAATCGCCATGTGACCGCATTTCGTGGTTTACTACTATGCTTATGCAATGAACTGTGTTGTTGACCTCCAGGGTTGACATTTGTAAACAACGACCTCGTAATTTCCGATGTGCTCATGTGTCCAGAAATGTCTACGACACGATTACAATAATCTCACCGTGTGACCGGGACCGTCGTATAATTATGACAGTATTACCACGATAAGAATATTACGACACAACGACAAAATTTTGCTCGTGTGACCGCGGTCTGAGATAATTAAAAAGTTGCCATCTTATATGTCACTCAGTGCTGGTATTGGCTGGAGTTTTTTGCTGCACTGCAAAAATGGGCCCAGCCAGTGGTGGATCTCTTTCTAATTAACATGGGTGATTTCAATGTAACTTTTGAAAATAACACAACTCAATAGATATTCAGTGGTAGTTCAGATAGCTAATTGATTTTCAGATGAAGAAACATGATATTTTGATGCCTAAAGTATAGACATGTACAAGATTAGGCTAAGGAGAGTTACTACATATTGTAATGATTCCCAGTACATCTTTGGCATGTTCAAAATGAAGTGTTTCATGCACTTGAACAAAATCATATTTCTTTATAGAAATAGAAATTATATGATGCTGAATCAAAAAACATGTACTAGTATATGGTTTTGAAGGACTGTGACAACAGTCAAAATACAAAGTCCAAACTTTGTACAGGTCTAATCTCATATATCATTGTGGGCTGGCTGGCAGGCTAGGCAGGCTGGCTGGAATCAGCCACTTTTTTTCCCTTGGATCAATGTATTATTTGTGTTGACAAGACACACGCAAACTAGGCAGGCAGCCCTGACACTGCTCCACTGACGTCATAGTCTGGTGTGAATGGAAGGCGTGGTTAGTGCACGCAAGCTCCATTCATGGATGACATGCATGGGTGGGACATGCGGTGAACTTGTCTGCCTAGGGCCGATAGATCAGGTAGCACCGGTGTATGGCATTGACTCACTTACTGCTCTGGTGAATAGACATGGGGTTGGATAGGTCCAGGGATGGTCACTTTGACGGGGTGAGGCCTGGTGAGCAGTTGAAACGGCTTACATGATGTTACAGTGCTGGTTCAAGAGAGGAATGCTGAGTCACTCCAGAACTCCACTGAGTATGCACAGTGAGCTTGTAATAGGGATGAAACAAGAAATTATACTGGTTGGGGTGAAGTTTGCTGCCAGTCGGTATACATGTACAATGTAGCCTGTGTCGCCTGGTATGTCATCTGTATATTTGGACATCAATGTCAAGATTTCGTAAACAAGTTACTTGCACAGTTAATCAGCATGAACCCGGGATAGCATACTCGGACACTGCAGGAGAAGGAGCACTTAATTGGTAATGATATGGCTGTTACAGATTAGAGTTCACTGCTTGTAAATCATCCCGGTACAGAAATTAGCGTTAATGGGTGGTATGACGAGCAAAGATGGAGCGCGTCTTTTCGCATGGTAAGAACAAATTTGACTTGCTGTCATAGAAAGTGGCATAACCACGATAAAGGGGATTTTTGGAAATGAACAAATTTTGGCTCTGCATTTGAAGCAAGAGGAGAGGAACAAACGGCATGTTCCAGATTTTTCTCCTAGATTTTTAACATTGTATAGTCTGTTTTGCTTTTGCAGTTTAGTTCAATTCTGTGTAAAATGATACCGATTCCATCGAAAGCGCAAATCATGCTGTTAAAAACCGTCCTGACTTTTATGCTCAGAACACCGAAATATCACTGTTGTATGATAAGGTGAGAATCGGACGCCATTCTCCAGTTCTGCAGATATTGTGTGATATAGGACATCACACCCATATTTGACTGATGCCATTTGACAAACAAATAAATTGGACCTGCCGGATTGTTTCTTACATAAGAGGGAGTGGGTTTATTAATACAAAGGTAGGAATTGAATAGGTAGACCCGTGTTGCTGAGTCACCCGCTAGCTACATGTACATTATGCTGTAGAGTCTAATTTAAGCTCGCCATTGACAATGACCTACATACCACATTGCTCTCTAGACCGGCAGACTCAAATCTAATCATTACGTCACTGCCAGCAATTTTTCTCTTAACTGCAGTCGCCATGGATGTCTCTCATAAGATGCCGGCTAACCGTCATCAGCCATCATACAGCTGCAGTGGTACGAAGCTGGAATGCTTTGGTTTGAGCATATCGGCAATGCTTTTTTCTCTATGTGGTAGGGTTGATGGTGTCTGAAATAATACTTATTTGTTTGTGTGTAATGTTGTGAACGCTTTTTTGTTTGATTATGTTGACAAATCGGGCCGGGGTGTGGCACCCAGTTTGAGTATGCAGTTTTGTGCGTTTGAATACGTGTTGAAGTTGTATTTGTGGGTGCATGTGTGGGTTGTCGAAGATAGGATTGAGAATGTGAGAATGTTCCTGTGTGTGAATGTGTGCCGGAAACATGTATGGATTCGCTAGGGTGTGGCCGAATGATGCTATGTAAGAGAGATCCGTTCGTATGCGAGTGATACGTGCATGTTGTTTATACGTAATGTGCTTTCCGTAATTGACAAGCCACTTCATGAGAATCTTGTATTAGCGATGAATGTGCACTTTTTGTCCAACCTTGATTATAGAAACATCATTCCAATTGCAAAATCTTTTTGAATTCTTAGTATAATTCTGAAAGCCTTTAGTTCCATTCTGTTTGGATCATCTACAAAAATTGTGATATTCTCTCTTTTGTTCCAAGATTCTGAGCATGGTAGACAGAAAAAAGTAATTTAAATGTATTTGTAGGGTTTCAATCATAAAGATTGTAATTAACATTCATTCAAGTTTCAATTTCCAAAATATCATTCAAGGAATTTGTTGAATGAAACCATTTGTGAAACTCGCCTTGTGGGTTTTCCAAGTGTAGCATGCTTCACTTTAGGCATGGGCCATTTGGTAAATTGAAGCCTAACGGTGGTCCAATCCAAACTGTTCACATACAGTTTTATGAATAGGAATTACAAATTTTTAGGAAATAAATCATGCAAACTTGAGGTAATACATAACAAAATTACATGAAAATTGAAATTTATTAAAAATTGAATACTCTCAGAAATCCAAGTATTGATTGAACAAATTTGCTGAATGCCCAAATCAATAAGTACATTTATTTTATTTTTTTTTACAAAATGCTAACAGAAATGAATGTGAGACATTAAAAATCAGTTGGCATTCAATCGCAGCATAATACACCAATATGCTGGCATTGCATTAGTATATTATTAATGCATATTGTGCAACACATTACTTTTGTTCCTTTTGCATTGGCCTTGTTTCACTGTTGTGTTTTGTGCATTTTGTTGCTAAGAGAACCGTATGTTTTGCTGCATATTTTGTGTGTGTGTCCGTCCAGTTCCGTGTTAACTGTCATTATCACATGGTAGCCTACTCAACTGTAACCCGACATCATCATCAGAGACCAGCTGTAGCCAAGCGTGAGTAGTTCACTAGTTGTCATGGTTTGTGGTGTGGTGACGTACCAGGTTTGTACCTATTCACTAGGCTGACTGAAGCGGGGTAGAAGTAAGAGGTGTGTAGCCCTTGTTGTTTGGAAGACCTGTAGTTTTCAAGGAGGTGAGCTAAACTCAGTTTGGTCTCAAATACATAGGATGTGGTTATTGAATTGTGCAGTGTAATTATTGAGTAAGTTACCTCATCTCTTGCCATGCTTGGTAGACCTACATGTGTAGTAGCCTAATTTGCTGTTTGAATTTAGTCTCTAACCCGTCCTCTAACTCAACCTACTCTGTGTACTCTCTTATATGATGTGGCAAAAAGTAACACAATTCATGAAATCATTATCGACACTTGTGCAAAAGTTGGCATATCCAAAAAATTGTTTGAGAAAGGGTGTTATAGCTGACAAATTTATTTTGAAAACAATTTTGCTTGCTATTAGTGTAAGGCACTTGAATAAAAATGTCAACAAAAGCCCAACAACTTTCCTTCACAATGCTATGGAGTGTCTAGCCAGTGGGCTTTGGGTGCCCAATTTTTTTTACCAAAAGATTTAAAATTAGCATATTTTTGGCCTGAATTAGGATTTGCAATGGCACTATTATAACCCCTCACAGCTTTCAAATAGTAGGCCCCTATAGGCTCATCACAGGCACTAAAGCCTACTCTCTTCATACCACATAGCCCGCTGTATTCATGTGCACAGCATCCCCGGACAGCATACTGAATGATGCCTTTTAGTAGTCAGACTGTGCAACTTGTTAGTTTTGCCAACATTGGGAATATCAAACGTTAACTCGTAACCCCCCTTAACTTCCTTTTTTTCATTTTCTAAGTGAATGCTAACTTAAAATTAATTAATGAGCCAATCAATGAATTTAAGAATTGCAAGAAATCAAGTATCCCTGAAAAAAGATTGGGGGAAATTATTTTGGAAGAGCTAGTTTAATTGGATTAATTAAAGAACAGGTAATGTGATTAGCCAATCATAAACACCGTAAGAAATCTTGAGGTGCCCGGGGGAAAGTGGGGGGGGGGGGAGATTACAAGTTCTGGTTAGTCTCTTGCAGAGTTGGGCTTTGTGGATAAAGCACCCAACCCACAGGCAAAAGGTTGTGAGTTCATGGCCAGTGTGTTTTGCCCTTGTGCTTTACCTCAATTACTCCTCTCTACCCAGTTGTATAAATGGGTACCAGCATTATTCAACGTTGGGTAGGTAACAGACTTGTTGTAGAGGTGGTGTAGGGATCTCCCCCCAGCAACATTATATGGTGGAGTCTGGCCCAATCGCTTCGAAAGAGAGATGGGCTCTCTGTTCATGTATACACAGGTCTGTCCCCTTTACCTAAATGGTGGTACCTGCTGTAAAGAATATGGATTTGCTATTCAAATCAGAATAGAACCATGGTTAGGTGCACAGTGCACAGCCATGCCTCTTTTAGATTTCGATTAATCTTCTTATAGGGCCTAACTATTAACAAAATGACAAATTGGTGAGAGTGACTTGCAACATGTAATTTTTAAATAGCTATCATGTGTGCCACAGACCTGCCTGTGAATTCAAAACGAAAAAAACTAAATCTGGAAATCATGCTGCACACTGCCATGCCTGAGTAGTGCCACACCTCAGGTAGCACATGACCTCAAAAACTTTTGTGATTGGTGGATAAGACTCAAGAGGAAATAGAAAACAAATTTGAATAGTTTGACGATTGCTCGTTGGAAGTCAGAGAATAAAGGATACTAGCTTTAGGTGATGGGGACTGGGAGATCAAACACTTGGTATTCTTAACCTGTGTGGGTGTGTGTGTGCACATGTTTATTGTTGTGCTCTGATCATTATCTACAAACATATTCAAAGAATTTTAAAAAGAAATTCTCAGTAAACTTTCTCTTCGAAGTTGAAATTTATTTTTTTAGGTAGA
Organism: Ophioderma brevispina; assembly: GCA_023653785.1. Taxonomy (NCBI): domain Eukaryota; kingdom Metazoa; phylum Echinodermata; class Ophiuroidea; order Amphilepidida; family Ophiodermatidae; genus Ophioderma; species Ophioderma brevispina. The sequence continues at coordinate 51,285 of JAMKCH010015403.1, read as the reverse complement.
TGAGACAGGCCACAAAAGTGAAGTGTTTTGTATAATTGTTTATGCTGTTGATTACTTACAGAAGATTAGCACGGGGGAATTTTGTTTAAATACTTTACAAACTAAACTTGATAATCAGAAGGGTATGTTTTGAAGCAATTTCAGTTGTACGTTTTCCGGTCACACACATGAGTAGTATTTCTGATTTTGTTATACGTACCTATCCTAAAGTGACTTAAATGTGGCACTCGGGAATCATGTTCACACATTTGTTGAAAGTTTTACATTTTAAAGAAATTCCAGTGAAATTTTACCAGTATAATAAAAGAAAAGAAATAAAGAGAAATCTCTGCTTTTGTTAATATTAAATTTCCCCATCTATATTTTTTCACACAGGTTTATTTATACAGAGTTCATTGGGTTTCACATAAATTCCTCATATTGTTATGTAAACTTTGTGGGTTTGGCATGTTTTGGGGCAGTAAGGTAAAGCTTTACAATTTTTCCAAAAAATATTTGCTATAGCCTCACCTTCATCTTCTACTAGGCAAATAATGAGGTTTCACGCAATTCTTCAAATTAAACCACATTACATTTGGCCATAAACCCCATTTCCAGATTCCATGAACTCAACCTATAAAATGTTTTGAACCAAATTGCTGGGTTTCACTTTTTGGTTCAGCAAGGCATTATTATCACTCTCATCTCAGGTTGGTTTTTGATCGGGGCAGGGAACAGGAAATTGTTCAATTGATTGGGTACAAAAGGGCCCGCATTCCCCATGGGGTATTAGCTACTAGTAAAGGTCCGGTGACTCCTGGTAGGCCTTTGTAACAGACCCGATTTGTTGGGTAAACTTGGCTTACAATGGCTGGTGACAAGGTTACACAGTTAAAACATGCTTCCAACTTTTAATACTTCACCTGCTGTGTTGCATGTACTGCAGTGGGTTTATTAATTCGGTTTATTTTTGAAAGAAATCTCAAGAAAGTCAAGGATTTTTTGCAATTGAGTCAACAGTGAAAAGCAGCAATTAAGAGGATTGCCAACATGCCTAGTCACAGGTCATTTTTGAGGGAGTTCAAAAGGTAGTCCCACAAAACTCACACTTTTCTGGTTTTGCTCATTTTTTTCAAAATGGATTTGTGTTTGTAGGGTGGATTTCATTGTAAAAATTCAAGAATTTAAACATTGCACTTTTGGGTATAGTTTTGTAAAAAGAGTAATTATGACACTATATAAGTTGAACATTTGAAATCTTACATGCTGTGGAATTCTAAGTTACTAACAAATAATTATGTGATTTGAGAACCACAAAATGAAAAGTTGGGGAATAATTTTTTTTTTTTCAGATTTAGCCCAAAATACGCCAAGGTAATGGCAGCCAACTGTGCTGTGAATGTTCAGGTCTGTCACACTTGGTCTTACAGAACTACATCATAGAAACCACCTACGGACTGTCTACTATTTGATCTTGCTGTCCTGTGTTGCTTTGGATCTCCCCGAGATTTTTTGTCTTACGATTTTCCTTGCAACATAGGCCCTAATTCGAGTATGCCAAAGTAGTAGCAGTAGTAGTAGTAATACACCAAAGTTTTAAATCTGGTTTGTCCCCGTCAAACTACATGCATGAGATGCGATCTTGGAAAACCTGCCACATGGTGGGAAATTTATATTTTGAGTTTTTACTATCACTGCAGAGTTTGAAATATAAAGTTTCCATAATGTTTACTTCTTTCTTCTTTGATACACACATCAAAAGTTACGCCTTATACAATCTGACAAAAAATAAACAGATTTTAAGCTATTTTCTTTATTTTTTCGAAACTGTCCTGTGACATGTGGCAGATTTTCCCAGATCACATCACATATTTGCTTTTGTCTATGATAGGTTACTCTTCAAAATACTTTTACTGTACTCTGTTTCACCTATCGTTGCAGTGGGAAATCGCGGAATTAAGGCTTATACACAGCGGTGACACGTGTGGTTTACTTTGTCGTCTTTATTCACGCTAACTGCCATGACAAGGTGACACAGAGTATAGTTAAAGGACTAAGGAGTTGTCTTCCATTTGAAGGACAAACATTTCCCTCCAAATATCAAAATTTCCCCGGAAATGTCGTTCCCGGATTCACCACTTTTTCCAGGCATGTTCTGTTCATCGAAATTAGATGAGGACTGTATTCGTAGTTATCGATAATATTATGTCAGGAAATTGATTGCAGAAATCATTTTGACAACCTCACCAGAAAAATATTTTCTCTCATTTTCAGAATGTATTTGTTTAGCTATATACTAGGTGGCCCCACCTGATTGCAACATACTTTCTTGTGCTTTTTGTAGACCATTGCCAACATTTCCCAAATTTGATTGGAATAGGGCATATTGTTAGTATTGTGTATATTTTTACAGTAGCGTATAGATTAAAGTAGAAAATTTCCAGAAACTATAAATAACATGCATTTTAGCTTGTGGTTTCATAATCGGAAAGAAGTCAGCCAAAATAGTTTGCAGATGAGATGAGAGAGAGAGAAAAAATTAATGATACCAAAATCTCAGGTTTGATGGAGTGAGTGGTGGATTGAGGCTGAGGATCACAGGCCCTTTTAACTGAAATTGATTTGTTTACCTAGAATCTAGCTTGCACGTCATAAAAATAATAATACTACCATAATTAAGAATTATTGTATGAAGAATTGGGTTGATTATTATGTTGCATGGAAGTATGTTTTAGGACAGTACCTGCTCAGTTTTGAAACTGAGACAGGCAGAATCAAAGATTCTGAGTATTTTCTACATACATGTACATGCAAGTGTTGAAAGCGTTGGTGTCAACAAAATTGTCTCTGACCGAGTGCCATGAGATTTGTTTACCGTGGCCATGGTAGCCGTTGAATAGGATGTCAAATTCTCCCGGTCAGTTTTGGTATCAGTCCTGTTCTGTGGATGCGGTTAGAATTGGATTGTTTTAATACAGGAAGTAAGATCAACGTTTTGAAGGTTAGGTTAAGTTACAGATGTAGTGGTGTTGGGATAGACAAGTCTATTAGAATACCAGTATTCCACGGTATTTCATTAATAATTGTGTAGTCCTGTATTGTATATTGATTGGCATTAATTACATTTCTCAAGTAGGAGCTGTATCTGTGGAGTAATAGTAACTATATGTGAATGCAAGAAAGTCGTAAGTGCAATAGCTGCTATTTGCTACATCTGTGTGCTGCCATGTATATTATGATAACTCAATCTATCCTTGAGTCAGTGCCTCTTGAAATGGTTCTTCAGGTGATACAATTGCTTGAAGAACCATTTCAAGAACCACGGACCAAAGACTTGAGCAGCTTTTGCACTTACGACCTTTTTGCACTCACGATGAGTTCTCTACCTTTGGATAGTGTGTAGGGATAGACAAGTCAGGTCAGGTTTTTCTTTGAGTGCTGCAGGTATCCTGGTAACCAGTACTGCCTGTCCCAGGGCCGGGTTGTCGGCGGCTAAACCGTCACCCCCATTGGGTTTTCTAAGGAATCAGATGAGGAGGGTAGCTGTTTACCCTGGTAGAACTAAAAAAAAAGATCTACCTACAAGGGCGTCAGCTCTGGAGAGCTAATGGCGACCATCCAGCACATTGACGTCAGGAAGGGCATCCGGTCAATTATCTTTTGCTCAAATAAATCCTCATACAGCAGTATTGCTGTGAATATGAGGTGAATCCGGCTACCTCCGTTAGTCGGGACAAAACCGGATTTAAACCTTCAATGGTTTTACTACTACTTGTGCTGACTTCATTTGTGAGTGCATATTATTGTGATTCTGAGGAGAGCATGTGAGTGTTTCAGACTGTGTAACTTAAGAACCAAGTGATTTCATTTTCAACATCTGATGAGACAAAAGTATAGTGCGTTGCATTAAAATAATTTGCAGGGCCCAAAGTGACTGGGGTGGCAGTTTGTGTGGTGCAGGGTGACTAGTTTGCTTAGTGACCAACTTGTTCCTTCTTTTCTAAAGGTCACATTCATTTTCAAAACCATGATTTGCAATCATGTGAATAATAAAAAAACGATACATCAAATGATCCAAGCCAGGCTAGCCTATACTCTGTCCAACTCAACGTATTAGTAGGCAAAGCACACGCATTGCAAATGAAGGCTGCACTGTGTTACGTCGCGTTGTTACTTCAAACTTCAGGCAAGACAAAGAATAAGGTTAGTGGATTTTCAGATAACTTCCCAATAACCCACTATTTGGGAATCACAGACACTCTATTCTGCTAATCTGTATTTAACATATTTTTAACCCCAATTACAGGGAGAATTGTCTGGTGTGGTCATTTGGTAAGCCATCTCAAAAGCCACTTATGTTAAAACAAACCATAACAGAATTCTACCGGGTGGGTTGATGGGAAAGGGCTAAGTTGAGGTAACATCCTTGTATGAGGTTGTGCAGCTTTAAAACATGCACACTGTTCAAGTTGTGGCATATGCATTTGTGTGCCTAAAGTGGCACAATCAAATGCAGAAATGCGTCATGGCATATCAGTTCAAGACAATATGCATTATAGGACGTGGCTTTAACCAGGGTTACCTCTTGTCACCACTGTTTCAAGACATAGGACATAAGCTTTATATTAAGCCAGGTTAACCTCTTGTCTGACCACTGTTTCAAGACAGGCATAAGCTTTAAGCCGGGTAACCTCTTGTCTGACCACTGTTTCAAGACAGCATAAGCTTTAAGCCAGGTAACCTCTTGTCTGACCACTGTTTCAAGACATAGGACATAAGCTTTATATTAAGCCAGGTTAACCTCTTGTCTGACCACTGTTTCAAGACAGGCATAAGCTTTAAGCCGGGTAACCTCTTGTCTGACCACTGTTTCAAGACAGGCATAAGCTTTAAGCCAGGTAACCTCTTGTCTGACCACTGTTTCAAGACAGGCATAAGCTTTAAGCCGGGTAACCTCTTGTCTGACCACTGTTTCAAGACAGGCATAAGCTTTAAGCAGGTAACCTCTTGTCTGACCACTGTTTCAAGACATAGGCATAAGCTTTAAGCCAGGTTAACCTCTTGTCTGACCACTGTTTTAAGACAAACTATATTTTAGGACATAGGCTTTAAGCAGGGTAACCTCTTGACTGACTACTGTTTCAAGACAAAATATATTATAGGACTATAGGCTTTTAGCTGGGTAACAGCTTGTCTGACCACTGTTTCAAGACATAGGCATAAGCTTTATGCCAGGTAACCTCTGTCTGACCACTGTTCAAGACATAGGACATAAGCTTTATATTAAGCCAGGTTAACCTCTTGTCTGACCACTGTTTCAAGACAGGCATAAGCTTTAAGCCGGGTAACCTCTTGTCAGACCACTGTTTCAAGACATAGGCATAAGCTTTATGCCAGGTAACCTCTTGTCTGACCACTGTTTCAAGACAGCATAAGCTTAAGCCAGGTACCTCTTGTCTGACCACTGTTTCAAGACAGGCATAAGCTTTAAGCCAGGTTAACCTCTTGTCTGACCACTGTTTCAAGACATAGGCATAAGCTTTATGCCAGGTAACCTCTTGTCTGACCACTGTTTTAAGACAAACTATATTTTAGGACATAGGCTTTAAGCAGGTAACCTCTTGACTGACTACTGTTTCAAGACAAAATATATTATAGGACTATAGGCTTTTAGCTGGGTAACAGCTTGTCTGACCACTGTTTCTAGACAAAATATCTTATAGGAACAGGGGTTCTCAATAGGCGGCCCGCGGGCCAAATCCGGCCCGCCAACCATTGATTTTGGCCCTTGCTCTAAAATATAAAGGGAAACATAGAATTTCAGTTGTATTTGGCCCTCAAGTAGGGAACTTTCAGACATTTTCGGCATTATCTGGCCCTTCATCTAATATAATTGAGAACACCTGTTATAGGTCTTTGGCTTTATAAAGCAGGGTTATCCACTTGACTGACCGCTGTTTCAAGACAAAATATATTATAGGACATTGGCAATAAGCAGCACTGTTTCTACAAAAACAACAGTCAAACTTATAATTTCCCTCAAGTAGTTGTAAATATGATATGCATTTCATTAAGATTCAGTGGTGTACACCATAGCATGTTATTCTGCACAGCCATGGATGCACGGCATGCATATTGCAATCCTGACTCCTAGTCAAACCCTGATTGAACCCCTGACCTCTAGATAACAGTTCCATCATCCATCTAAATAAATGGCAGAATGTGACAGGTACAGGCCAGATTATATTATTATATATGGTATATAAGTGAACTCTTCTGACCTCAGAATTACGATTGTAGTATTATATTATTTTTTGTAGACAAAGAACTATAGCCTATTCAGTGTAAGTTGAAACATGACCCCATTCTTTTGCCACTTATATTCTACACATTTTGTTGAATGAGAGATTTCCATTGTGCCAAAATACACTATATATTTACTTTTGGGTTGCATGACCGTGGTCTTACTTAGTGTTATCTCAATGTATTTTATTACACTTCATCTTATAGTGAACACACTATAAGGTTGTGACAGCCACTGAAAACCTTGCAGTGAGTGGTTGATTTCCTTGTAGGGCCTATATTTTGTTCGGTATGGAGTTGATAGTAACATTACTAGTTTTTGTGGTTGGTACATCCACAAAATGCTTGCACTCTTCTCGGAATCACAGCATTAAATTCTGTAAAACATGTTAAATTCGTGAGGTACTTAATTTTGCGAATTTCACGAGTAACAAGAATTTGCGAAATTAAATCCACGTGAAAATATTGCCCAGGTACATCAGCATCATCACATAATTTCAAATTCGCGAAATTTAATACTAGCGAAAATGTCACCAATCGCAAATTCTCGAAAAAAGTACCCGCGAAATTAAAATGTTTACAGTACACACAATGAAGGCAGCACATTCAAAATGATAGGAGAATACAATGACGCATCATGACGTCAATGTCAACTCGAAAAGTAAGCAAAGGTGTAGGCCCCCTAGATCTTCTAGGAATGGTCTAAAAAGTGAATTTGAAATGCGTCGGCCTTTAAAAGATAGGTGACCCGACCATGATCCAATTTTTCATGTTTTCCCCTCACATGGAAGCATATCACCGAAAACATCTGAATACAAATTTTGAGTTAAAACGGTCCAGCCGTTTGGATAGTTGAAGTAGAAACATGTACAAGTACTAAATTTGCTCTTTGGACAGCGTGTGTTAATTAAAGTGGTCAACCACATTTGGAGATGTTTTTGTTCATAACATCAAAAGGAAACATTTCCTGGGCAAAATTTCACTAGGGTAATGAGAAAAATATGAACCTTTTTCTGATACCAAAATCTAAATTTTGATGGGAGTCGAGTAAGGGGGACGATGTTGTTGGTCGGGTCACCCACCTTCAAGTTGTAAAAATATAGGACACTTAAAAATGTGTGCAATATGCGTAGAGAAGTACGCCATGCTATGAGGCTTTTGCTTTGGTGATTGTTGCTTGGTTTCGGGTTCCTTGTTATGGCTTACTGAACAGAATAAAGTATGCAGTATTTTCCCTAGCATGATATGTTGCAATTTTGGTGGATTTAGGGGTGGGTAAAGAGGACTTGAACATCCCTTGGGAGTATCATATCTTAGCTCCATTTGTCATAGGGTAATGCAAGACTAAACTTTTAGAGGTGACTTCATAATATAATGCCTCCTTTCAATGTTTTTCTTTATTATGTAAAGTTAACAAATGTCTCTCTTTGAAGGGTTAGATCTGATCTGAAAGCATTATACTGGCTGCATGCACTTGTTTCACATAAAGAAATTTATTTTTGCAATCTACCCTGCAGTTTGGCTTGTACCCCAGGGATAGACCAAGTTATCAACAATTTGTTAAGGTGAAGGAGAACATTATGCAATAAAACAAGGATAGAGCTGGGATGAAATATCTCTCGTTGTTTCTCAAACTTTTTGTAGGATTTACCAAAGTGAAGTTGCAAGAAGTGAAATTATCACACAAACATTTTGAGTGAGATAAAGGAATAAATAGGGTGATAGAAGATTACAAATGACAACATTGTTGTCTGCACAACTTTATTGGAATTATGTTGCTCATAACATGAATGCAAATATTAGGACAGATTTTCTTTATTATGTAAAGTTAACAAATGTCTCTCTTTGAAGGGTTAGATCTGATCTGAAAACCCTGTACTGGCTTCAGCTCGGCCTTCGGCCTCGTCTGCCTAGGGCCACGTAGTGCGGCTATGACTGCACCTTCAAGGTCAAGATTAATACAGACTTGCAGAAACCAATTTTAAGGGTTTCTACTCAATGCAGCAATGTGACTGTTGCAAGATTTGAAAATGCCTGTGGCATATAAGTGTGCATAGTAGGCCTATAACACCTCAGAGAAGCATGCCTTTGGCATTGCCTTAAAACTAGACACGTGTAGACACAATTTGGACCATACAGATCCACATGAATCCAGATCAATATAAAAAGGACAGGGTTTTCAGATCAGATCTAACCCTTCAAAGAGAGACATTTGTTAACTTTACATAATAACGAAAATCTGTCCCAATATTTGCATTCATGTTATGAGCAACATAATTCCAATAAAGTTGTGCAGTTTCTTCCAACTTACAGATTGGGATAACCTTGTATTAAACACTAACTCAGGGAAAAGGGCAGTGTACTTTTGATTGCGTGTAGTGGCATTAGGATGTGGTCGGTCTTCTGGAGATAGTTGATAAAACATGTGGAAATGTTTGGACAACATACCATGTGCAGGCTACCGGTCTTTAATGCTGTATTTAAATCAAAGTCTAGCACACTGATCTGTACAGTCTTTTGGTAGCAGCATATTTAAAGAGTCTTTTCCTTTCCAAATGGTGTTTTTTTCTGCAATTTATGATCACTGATTTCTTTCTTAATGTATTATTTAAATGTTTAATAGAAGATTTCAGCCTGATTTTCACCATTCCCCAGTCAAACTTGAGATAGGCCTAGGCCTATAGAAAAAGCTATATGGTTAATATCTGTGAGTCTGTGATGTAGCAAATTACTATAATATTTATTTTGGTTGCATTCTTTATTGAGTGTAAGTGTGTGTGTGTGTGGGTGGGGGTGGGGTGAGGGTGTGTGTATTTATGTGGACAGATTTGGCTTTGACAAAGGACCTGACACATTAATAATACTCGGAAGGTTTTTCTTTTGTCCTTCGACATTTTCCCTTTATGGTTTAATCCATCATAACAATAGGTGGTTGTTTTGATGGTCATTATATGTAAACAAGGTTGTGTGTGTGGGTGTGTATGTGTGATATTTGCACTAAAGTAGATGGCTCTTACAGAAAAGCATGTATTCCTTAATGGGTTTATTTCCATTTCAGAGACTAGTATTAGAAGAAAATAATTTACATTGCTTTGTTGGTGATAGGAAAGGTTTAAAGGGGCATTTCGTGATCCACAACCTCGTCCCCCCGACTTACCTCAAAAAGTTGAGATTTTTATATTATCTGAACCGTTAGCCTTAGTAATACATGTGTATCAAATCTTACGTGCAAATTCGGTCGTATCTGTTAAAAATTCGCAATTTAGTATTTTCTGTCCGTAAACGGACAGAAATTACAGCACAGTGGCCTATGGGACCATGGGAAACAAGCAATTGATCATAACACAAAACCGCAAGATCGGGATCACCTCAAATTTTGCAAATAAGCTTTTTTCAAGGATATCTAGTGAATCATGGATAAAACGGAAGGTGCTGGAATCACGAAATACACCTTTAAGCAAAAGTAAATGTTCCCTCGACTTTTATGTGTAAAGGCACTATCAGTGATCCACCAGAAAGATTCAAAATATTTGAAATTTGCAGGAATAGCTTAAAAGTTTAGGATAAGTCTGTAGAATTCCCCTAAGTTATTTTTTTTTCAACTGAAAAATTGATAGAAAAGAAAGAAAACAGCAGTATTCAAAGATATGAATCTCCATTCACTTATGTGTTGTACTAAAAGTGTCTGTACGGACAGTAATGACTAAAATATCCGATTTTGTCCTTATTAGGGTGCTTTGGTTGTATCACTTGCAGGGTAATGTTAGGACACCTATTCTTGTTACAGAGATGCCAAATCTGATTTTTGATGGTTTTTTTCGATTTTCTAATTTAGCAAATCACTGAGAGTGCCTTTAAATTTCCACACACAGTTAAAGAGTTAAGTGTGTACAACCAATCAGCTCAATCCACACTACATACATGTACATGTAAAAGTGAGACTGAACATTTTTCATTACTGATGTAATGCTCTATAGTTTACCACTTGTGAACAATTTAAAGTCTTGACCAACTCCCAGAAACAGCAGTCACGTGTATACAAAGAATACCCACAGCTTGGCTCAGATTTGTATATATTATTAATCTTGTAGTGAATTGATGTTTGTACAATTGTTGAGCAATGGGGATGGGCATGGCATTTGGAGAGCGTTAAGTAGGTTCATAGGGCGCGACACCGGTGTGCGTGCGAGCAGTGTGTTTGCAGGCATGAGTGGGCGTTTTATGGGAGTCAGGCAGGCATCAATGTAGTGGGTATGTTGTTCATGTACACTGATTGTGACTGGTGACTGCCATGAAATCATTCACTAACCTTCACACATTCGATTTCAGCTAATAAAATCATTTTACTCTAAATCGCAGTTCATGTTGTGCTAATAAGCCTGACATTTCAAGTTCCCTCTAGTCTTCTCTGAATTGCCATTTTACTTCATTTTCCTTGGAGACAAATTGATTATCAATTATATGAAATATTGATTAACAGTGTCTTTGATACACTTCTGAGTCGTTGGTTACAACAAAGAAACCACCGCCCCTTTGTGAAAATAGGTCGCATTCATTGTTAGATTTCTTCAAATGTGTTCCATTTTCTCGAAATGCACCTAAGTTGTAGGGAAAAAAATCTAAGCCTGTGCCATAGTGACGATGCAATTTTATCTGTATGAATTGCTCTCTTGTTAATAATAGAAATCCTAGTTCAAAGAAATGGTATGCCTTTGAATTTGGTTTCCATGCCTGATTGATTGTGAATAGGAATATTATTATATATTCAGTTAGGTCAGTAAACCTTATTTTTAGGGTCAGTGGAGATTTGCCCTAGATAAATGTTTGTTCTGGGTGCCATTTGTTCAGTGTAGACCTACTTACTGGGTTTAGAAAAAAACCCACATGTTTTTAGAGTAAGGAGGGATATAAGTTTTCAGGTAATAGCCTCTCTGTAATATGACATCAAATGTGGCAATTAGCATAAAATCTTCCTTGCCCTATAAGGTGGAAATACCAAGAGTATAATAGATCACCTGTACAACCAAGAGAAGATACCAGTAGCTTCCCCCAATGCAGTGCTTCCATTGGAAGTTTTGTACAGGTTGCATTTGGATAGTTAGAGATGAAACGCTCTTAAAAATGGCCAAGTTGTGATAGTACTGTCAATTTAGGCCATGTTTCATCCACTAAACGACCCACAATCAGTACCTGTACACAAAAACCTCCATTGGAGCAACTTGCTGTGGGAAAGCTATGAAATCTTCTCTTTTGTGAACCTGCAGGTCTCGGAACTTCAATAATACAGGTGGAGTATTGTAGTCAGGTATATGTGGCACGATCGCCCTACAGCATCATTGCTATTGCAAGGGCTATAGTCTGAATTCAGGCCTTTGATTACTCAAAATTTCCACGATGTTGTTTATTCAGCCTATTTTGGAGGCTTTTAGCCACATAGCACACACTTTTTCAGGCGTCTGTGCTGCACTGCTGCTTACTTGCCACTGAAATCACTGGCCCCTTCCAAAACTAAGAAAAGAAGTGCAAAAAAGCTTGAGCTATAGGACTAATAATTTAAATGAAATTAAACTAAAATACTAGCCCACTTTATTTTAGTTTAATAATAATGTTATTAATATTTATTTCTACTAATTGATAAATTGGTTATCCCACCGTTGTTCTCATGCAGTACAAATGGTTTTGGTGCCATTTACACCACACTCGGCTGTGGCTTGTGTGGTTATGGCCAACCAAAAACCATATTGATATCTTTTCGTATTGCATGAACAAAAACAGGGGATTAAACTAATAATTTTAAATCTGTCATTTGTAGCAAGAGAAGAGCCATTGCTTAGAATTGCGAGTTACTTGGAATTGTTGGCAAAGTGGACAAAAATTGGAACATCTGCAACAAAAAACAATATCTGTTCACTAACCCGAAACAATAATGGACATAGTAAATCATCATGCCTAACAATGCACACACAAGAAGATGTAAAATAGTACATCAGTCAAGTAGAATAAACCTAACTTAACAAGGCTATAAGAAATTTCCCACCTATAAAAAGTGCACAAGGCACTTAATAGTTTTTGAATAACAAATTGGGAAGTCAGATTAGACAACTAGTAATAACAGTAAGTCAGACTGCTGCTTTATGGCATTGTCCTGAAGTTACTTTATTAGGCTACCAATGTGGGCTTGGCACCTCGTTGTTTCCTCCTGGATGTAACTGTGTTGTCAGACAGTTTGTTATTATTGTGCCGGTAGATAAGGGTAAAAGTTTACTAGGTAGTGAAGCTATTGTTAGCCCTGCCTATTCATTTGAATAACATGACATTGACCACTACTAACAATTGCTGACAAAAAAGTTTCATATTAGTGATGCGCATGTGAGTGTACACTTGATGATTTAATCAAAGAGAAGATACCAGTAGCTTCCCACAATGCATTGCTTCCATTGGAAGTTTTTGTACAGGTTGCCATGTGGATCGTTAGAGATGAAACGCTCTTAAAATGCAAGTTTGTGATCAGTACTGTCAATTTAGCCATGTTTTCATCACTAACGACCCACATCAGTACCTGTACAAAAACCTCCATTGGAAGCAGTGCATTGTGGGAAGCTATTGAAATCTTCTCTTATGTAATCACATCATATGGGACTCAGTACATTTTCTCTTCTCAGAATGTGGTATTTCTTGGTATTTTGAGCTGAATATTAGATTTTAATTTAAGGTGCTTTTTTCAAGGTGAAAGAAAACTTTAGTGTTTGTGAATGGTCTTGTACTACTAAATGGTGTTACAAATAAATTTCAAGTTGTAGTCTAATAGTACCAGTAGGACTATCCATTGCCTAGCAACTATACAAATGTCCAAACACCACACACTATCAGTAAACAGTGTTTGTCAATTTTAGTCCTTTGTTCCATTGATACCAGACACCATCTATAGAAAGACCCGTGTACTGTAAAAGTGATAATTTTCGCGCGTGTAATTTTTCGCGTTTCAGCCGTTTTTAACATTTTTGCTTGTTTTTAAATTCGCTCTTTTCAGCTATCCTACATAGACCTACACACAAAATAAACATTTTCGCGGGTTTTTAATTTCGCGCTAGATCAGAAGTGCGCGAAAAGCGCGAAAATTAATGTAGCACAAAAATTTCCACTTTTACATTAATCTATGTACCAGAACTAATTGAAAACCACGCTCTACAGATGATGTCTGTGTTAAGTCATTTATTATTTGGATGACACCTAATAACTATATCATTGTTGTGACAGTTAACATGGTTAACACAATGTCCTTGGGTTTTGCTTAACCCTGGGTACCGGGCACTACCTGCCTAATCTATCGGCATCTAAGCAGTATTTTGATTAGTTACTTGGAGGGCTAACGGTCCCTGTAATGAGCAAATCAGATATAAGAATGGTGGTATGGTTACACAGAAATATAGAAGCACTATTTTGATTGGTTACTCAAGGGCTATCTCATGTGGGCTTGCAATGAGCAATCAGACCAAACTGTATCATAGGCGGTAGTGTCCAGTGGGGTTAAGGTAAAGGAAAAAAGGGATGAAAAAAGTTTAATGTAATTCTGGCCTAGCAAATCTCTAAAATTGACAATTGAGAAACTGTATTGAACCCTCTCGCACTGAGGCCAGAAAAAAGCCCTGTGTGATGTCATTTGATCATCAAATTAACGCACATGTAGACACAAAATTGCCAGCAACACGCTGGTGGCTTGCCTGCCCGGACCATGGCCCAGTTTGATTCTAAACTGGACCTCATTATTTTTCTTGTTTCTCTTCATTTATTCCTCCCTTTCTCTCAGGACTTAAAACAAGGACAGTAGGGTGTAGGATACTTTTCAGTTTTATAATGGAGGAGTGAAATAAGATCATCTGGGCAGGACTATACCCGTTCAGTGGAAGGTCGAACTTGACCCCATACTTTTGCCAATTATATTCTTAACATTTGTAGAGAGGAGAGTAACAAGTTGTGCCAAAATACACTATAGCTTCTATATTGTATTTACTGTAGGGTTGTATTATAACCTTATCTTCCCTAGTGTTGTTCAGGGCACTTTCTTAAAGGGTAAAGTTTCATCTTTAGTGAACACACTTATAGTAGGATTGAGTTATCTGGCAACAACATCAATTTGCTTGTTTATTCTGCCTTTCTGTATGTGTAATGTATAGGCCCTATGTGTATGTTTGTGTGTGTGTATAGGCACTATATATATGAACGTGTGCATGTGTGTGCACATGTGTTGTGTGAATTGTGCGTATCTGTATGTGTACAGGTTGTATGAGTGTGTGTTGGGTGTCCGCCATGCATTGTTTAAATTTAGGTGTGTGTCCTTGGTTAGATAGTTCCTTGTTTGTCGGTTGAAAGCACTATCAGTAATTTGCTCACAAAAAAATCAAAATAAGATTTTTGTGGGCGTCAGTATATCTGGCCAGTACCACTTTGCTAATCAGTTGTCTGTGTGTGTGTTTGTGTGTGTTGTGTCACTAAAAAGTTAAAGAATTTTATCACGGGCCCACAGCTTTGATATAGTAGCACGAAAGCCAAGAACTGTGAAATTCTAGTTGCATGTTTGTAACAAATTTAGGTATCCTAATATACCTCACAAGTATTTGGACCAAAAGCAACCTAATAAGGACAAAATTGCATATTTTAGTCATAACTGTCCATGTGGACACTTACCACAACATTAAATGGAGATTCATGTCTTTGGACACTGCTGTTTTTCTATAATTTTTTTTGAATTGGAAAAAATAACTTTTGAGAATTCCACAGACTTGGTTTTAAACTATTCCTGTCAAATTAAAATATTTTGATTCTTTGGGGTGGGTCACTGATAGTGTCTTTAACATATGTCTGTGTGTACATGCATGTTTGTGTGTTTATTTTATTTACATTTTATTTATACAGAGTAGCCTCATCAGTATTTAAGTACTGCTCTCCCTGAGGGCCCTGTTTAAGTTATACACTTTTGTTATACAAGTTATACAAGTTTTAATGATCTGCAACAACAAATCAACTGAAATACAAATTACTAAACCCTTCACAATTAAAAAGAGATAATGAACATAAAGGAAATTACATAAGTTGTTTCATAATATGTTTGAAAACAGGTACTGAAATATTGGTACTATGGATATTAATTCTAATATCAGATGGGATACTATTCCAAAGTTTAACAGCACGGTAATGAAAAGTACGTAATCCTGAATTTGAGTTATACTTAGGAATAGTTAAGGAGCAACTTTCCTGATATCTTGTAGGATATGAATGCTGAGAAGATGTATACATAAAATTAGACGCAAGGTAAGTAGGTGCATGATTTGTTAAACATTTGAAAATACAACAGTACATAGCAAGATCCCATCGTTTGTGAAATCTGGACCAGCAAAGCTCATTTAACATGTCATCAATTGGTGTAAGATTATCAGCACTTAATATGATCCTGGCAAGCTTATTGTGCTGGATTTGCAGAGATGCTAAATTGGTTTTAGAACTGTTTGTCCAAACACTGCTACAATAATCAAAATGAGGCAACACCAATGCATTACTAAGCATGACAAGAATACTTTGAGGTAACAAACATTTAACACGTCTAATAATACCAATTTTCTTTGAACCCTTTGAATTAATGGTATTGATATGTGGGGTCCATGAAAGTTGAGGATCTAAAGTAACACCGAGGTATTTGAATTCTTTAACATGCTCGAGAACATTATTACCATATTTAACACTAATATTACTAAATTTACTTACAATGTGAGGTGAACCAAAAACCATGTGTTGTGTATGTGCATTTATGTTAAATATTTGTGTGGCATTGTGCATGTTTGTTTGTGTTCTTTGTATTCATGATGGAATTACTAAATCTGGCAGCTTATATGCCAACTTTGTTAAACCTCATTTTATGTTTTCCATCAAAGTTAGTACAAAGGCCTCAAAAAATGTTCGCTTTCCATAATCCAGATGACCATAAATTAGCAAAACCCAATTTGCTTTGGTGAAAGCAGCCAGGATAGGAGGATTGGGAGTTTTTAGAAAAAAAGAAGAAAAAATGTACTCAAAAATCATGCATTTTAGGTGCTTTTTGAATCGCAATGTAATAGACAGAAATCCTAACCAATAATTTGTATTCCGTACTGGGCAATAATTGTACTCCGTTCTGTCAAACCCATACATAATGTAAAATTAGAAATCATCACATTTTACACAAGCTTCTAAACCAGTTGAAATGTGTTTATTTGTGTGTAGAAAGGCTGAAAAATAGCAAATTTGAAAACAAGATGTTAAAAACAAACTTAGCATGAAAATTTAATTGCAAAAATAAATTACAAACCATGTCTTACTGGAAATAGTGTTCTTTAGCTCTTTTGGTCAGATTTCTTTTGTTATTCAAGAGTGAACAAAATAAACTTCTGTTAAGTGAATCCAACTCGGGGTAATATTCCCTTCACATTAGTTACTGTATTTAAGGCCAAGTACAAGAAATGTTAGTTTCTTGTCTTAACCTTTGTCAAAAGGAGGATGAGGGTACTTTTTCCCAAAGATGATAGATTTAGTTTCTTTTCGGCAAGACTTCTATTTGTGCCCAGCCACATGGTTTTTCATGAAAATTTCATATCAAAATTGTGCTATTTTGTTGTTTTTTCTTAAAAAGAAGCCAAAAAGGTACTGATGATAGTGAAATCATTTCGAAATGATGTCTTTTTTATTTGTTTTTTGTAAAAAGCCCAACTTTTTGATGGGGTAGCAAAAACCAATACGAGCTAGGATGAGAAACTAATATTTTTTTTTTACTTGGCCTAACAAAAGCAGGTGTTCTCAACTAGCAACCGGATGGCCAAATTTTGCCCACCAACTGGCCCACCAACAGCCCAAAACATTACAAAAAAAGATAGTGCATTTTGCACTCCAGCATGTGTGTTTGTAAAGTATTTGATGCTCTTTGGCCAACGGACAAATACCAGTTGAGAACCCCTGAACTTAAAGTTTAGTTGACTGTTGTGGAAATGTACGAAAGCAATGTACTCGTTAAATTTGGCTGGTGTTTACAAATGTACTTTGCCATGAATTTTTTTATATTTTCTACTTTTTTATTTTGTTTACAGATGGTTATTTTTGCAGATTAATATCCTGTAATGTCTGCAAGTACTGTTCAGTTGATTTGATGTATTGATGTAGGCATTGGAATGTTAAGTTTTGTTTTAAAACTTTTGCTAGCATGAGGCTCCAAAGTTCAGAGTTAGCTTCGTGGAAAATGTTCATATCAGTGTAATCTTGATTGTTAAACTTCCCTGCTCAGCTTCACCCCAGAGGGTGTTTTGAACCAATCCCATAATGCAATGCAATGTATCTATAACCTATACTATATTGTACAAACACGTGCAAGTAAAGTAGAAGCCACCATTCCTTTTACAATATAAGCGTATTTTAAGCGTGTAGTGCTTTCTGCTAGCGTACTACGCACTGGCCGGTGATTGGGCGCAAGTGCACCTTGACAACAATCACCGATGCTGAGTGGCTCAATCGTGCGCGATCTGTGCAAAATTTGCATAGCCCTGGCCCCGGAAGTGGGATGGCGAGCGGACTACGCTTTAAAGGAATTGTGGCTTAGACTTCACTTTGTTTTTATGTGTTAGGGATAGGATTTTTGTGGGATCACATGACCTTATTGAGGTGAAATTTCCCAAAACTGGTGCATTGTGGGATGGACTCAACACACCCTCTAGCTTAACCCAAAATGCCTTTTGGTCATGTCATTTCTGATAATTTTGGTCCCTTTTTGACGAGAGCAACTAAAGAGGTAATAATGTATTTCGGGACATCTCAAAATTTTGACACTTTATATTTTGGGCATAATTGACATTCCATTACAACATAGAGCATTTATGCATAAGATTCTATATTGTCCTGAATGAAAATAGCGACTCTTTCCCGTTTCCTAACTTCAACCATGGAACCTCATGCAGCCTAAAGCCAGCAGACTTATTATAAACAGCAAATGTCCATGATGCCAGGAAAACCTGTTGATGTGCAGAGGATGTCTGGCCTATTCTCACCGGTCAGCACTGAAGAAACACAGGAAGGCTTCCGGAAACCAAACGGTGTGTACTTTAGCAATATTTCAGCTTGAGCAGTTGTGAAGACTTCACACAGGAGATTATCAATTTGATTTGGGTAGCAGTTGCATCATACTAGATAGCATTGGACGTGACTCTAAGCGTTCTCTAATACTGTCTGGTAATGATGTTCCTGCTGTCCGCCGTACAACTCTTCCTGTCCAGTCGTCATGGTAACGCATGCAGCAAATAGTAAACATAGCAACTAATCTGTCGATCCAGCAAAAGTGGCCGGACGGGTTGCGTGCAAGTAGTGTGTTTAGAATAGCAACCGGATACAACTGGGTTTGTAGTTTGTTTAGTGATTCTAGTAGTTATGTAAATGGCATTACTAATATAGACAATGCAGTAGCCTCTTTCCTGTGTGCAAAATGCAATGGGCAAAAATGCAGAGATGTTATGAATGTTATAACATCCTTGCATTATAAGTTCTATTGTGTTTCGCTCTCTTGCAAGCTTTTTACCTTTTGTGTGGAATTTCGTGAGCAAGTCATTTTTTCCCCAACTATGACTTGTTGTAACCTTTGATGTGCTATCTATAAAACGCAGCTGATCTTTATGTGGTAACGACTTTTGAACTCTGAAGTGAACTGTCTTTGTGTGCTGTGTGTTGACCTGCATGTTTTGTCCACTTTACAGGATTGACATCATATTGTTGTATTGAACGAAATCAAACAAAAAGATTAGATTAGGGTAAAATTTACGTAAATACCTCCTGCAAACAAAAGATTAGGTCATGCCTGTGTGTGTGGAGGTGGCAACCGTTCACATGGTGAGACGTCACTTCATAGTTCAATGGTATTTAATTTATGCATTTTACACATGGGAAGAGGTTAACATTGTGATCTGTATATTGTATTATATCTGTATTTGGTATTAACAGGAAAATGTGATTCATAATTTGGTAGTAATTTGTATTTTGAAAAATTGAAAGAATAAATTTATTGTTTAAATCACATGCATTAATGCAGAAATACAAATATCATTAATTACCATAACCACTCGGGTATAAGCCCACCTTCAGGTACAAGCCCACCTTCAGGTACAAGCCCACCTCCAATTTTTAAAGAAAATACAGGAGCTAGCATACACTCGGGTATAAGCCCAGGTGGTAATTTTAGCATTCACGAAACAACATGACAGTAAAAAACTCACAAACAAAATCAAATCTTAAAACTTGAACTATTCTATTGAGCCATCAAAGTAGGCCCCAATGCATTGAGATTGTTTGCTATAATTACTTTGAGGAATGTGATGGGAAAATTAAAACTTTTACTTTAAATGTTTTAATATCTGCTACAAATAAAGTGTACATTAAGTGTTATCTGGTGAATAATAATGCTCTTGAAATGATATTGCAATTTGTATCTGATATTTGCTCCCAAGTTCTAGCCCCTCCCCGGGTATAAGCCCACCCCTATTTTTGAAGTAAAATCAGAGACGTTTATAACAATGATATCTTCCTTTTAGGGTGGTGGGCTTATACCCGAGTGCTTATGGTACTTTTAAAAGTCATTTGCACATTTGTAAAGGTTTGCTTGAAAAGAGCATTTCAGGGGAGTTATTTTTAGTTTGTTACTATGATTCCTGTTT
This sequence comes from Ophioderma brevispina, assembly GCA_023653785.1. Taxonomy (NCBI): domain Eukaryota; kingdom Metazoa; phylum Echinodermata; class Ophiuroidea; order Amphilepidida; family Ophiodermatidae; genus Ophioderma; species Ophioderma brevispina. The sequence goes on along the minus strand of JAMKCH010015403.1, from coordinate 31,288 downwards.
TAGGGTTATCAATCAAGCAAATTGTTTTTTTTAAATTGCATTTTCATCCATTTTTTGTTTCTTTTGGCAGGGTTTTGTGGCCAATTTTTTGTCTCCCATTTTCCCATGACTACAAAAGAAAGAAAAAAAACCTGCAATTTCAGGGGAAAAAATTTGCACAAAAGTTTTTAAAAGTTATGCACTTGGTCTGCTGAAACAAAACTTATTTTGTTTGTGGCCTTTGAAAGTTGGTTTGAAAGTTTACATCCTATGGAATTGGAGTGGTAATGTCTACAGTGTTTGTCAAAATCCCTTGGACACTTAACTATGTACGCCCGCTTTCCCGTCACATGATGCGCCGTTGGATTGCGTGTAAGCGCAGTACACGCAAAGAGATACGCATGCATATTTCATGTCCAAGGGATCATGACATACATTGTACATAAAGAGTATGATGCATGTAAGTGCAGTACACTGAAAGAGATACGCATGCGTATGTCATGTCCAAGGGATTATGACACACATTGTACATAACGAGTATGATGCGTTTAATTGCGTGTAAGTGCAGTACACTGAAAGAGATACGCATGCGTATGTCATGTCCAAGGGATTATGACATACATTGAAAAAGAGTATGAGCGTTCATGTGTGTAAGTGCCGTACACTCAAGAGATATGCAGGGATGTCTGTCCAAAGGATTAGACATACTATACCCACAAAAGAGTCGGCTCAAATTTTTCAACCAGCATTTCCTTTTAAATGTGACAGCAAATGTAAGAAACAAATGGTAATATTATTGTAACCCATGGGACAATGTTCAACTCAAAGTTGATCACCTGATGTTTTTCAATAGCAACAAGTTTTTCCCTTTTGAATTGATTGACTTCCTAAATCGGGTGAGTTTTCAGGTGATCTGAAAATCACAGATTTAGGAATTTGTGAGAAAGTATGTGTTGATCAGTGGTACAATGACTGACTCATGATCTGTAGGTCATGGTTCAAATCCAGCAGGAGCCAATGTGTGTGCACTTGGGCAAGGAACTTTACTTGCTTGCCTCTCTCCACCTAGGTGCAAAGTGGGGAGCTGTTAGGAAAGTTTGTCCATCGAGTGCTACTAAAGGTATGACTGGAGTATGCTAGGGTATTTTATGACACTGATATATTCTCGTGACAGCGAAGGAAATACAAAGCAATTTCATAATGTGAAATGCTAAGTATTTCAACGTTTGTTTGTTTTTATTTGGTATTTAAAGTTATTTTGATCATTTGTTTTTTAATTGCTATTTTTCGTATTAAGGAATATCAGTTTTAGTTTTGATTGTGCAGTGAATCGATAATAGTTAAAGTGATTCACCTAAAAGAGTTCAACTATTTGAATTTGCAGAACAGAAAAAAACTGGCTTAAAAGTGACGGATAGGTCTGTAGAAGTCAGAGGAGTTATTTTTGCAACTGAAAAAAAAGGGAAGAAACTTGCAGGAAAAACCGGACAAGAAAGGAAGAAACCCGCAGTGCTCAACTACATTCAATCACCATCAATAAGCGTTGTACTAAGGGTCCCGTTATGAACAGTAATGACTACAATACCCAATTTTGTCATTATTAAGGTTGTTTTCAGTCTTAGCAATTGCAGAATATGTTGGGCTGTTACAGGACATGCACAAATGTGATTTTGATGACGGTTTCTATTTTTCAGATAGCAAATAACTGATAGTGCCTTTAAAGAAGATAATTCTTAACAAACTTCCAACAATATACATGTACATATTGTTAGCTGTTGTAAATGATTGAAAAAACCAATGCATTGAAGTGACAATCTGGTATTGTATGCATGTCTTATGTAACTTTGCAAATATTAACCATATGTCATTTACGGTTTAAGAACATGGTGTGGACCATATTGCCATTAATATTGTTATCTCGGTTTATTGATAAAATGGCAATTTCTACATAAAATAAGGAAAATGTTATTGTAATTTTTGTAAAAACATGGGAAGTAAGCATTATGTGGAGTATGAGTCCTAAATTATCTGTTCATTGAAGAACTCTACTTGGTAAAACTTATTTATTTTTGTAGAAGATTGTCATTGTTCTTTGTGTATATGAAAGATGATTTCCAAAAGGGTCTAAAATCACTTTTCATTAGTTCTGAGAAAATTGCCTATTTTTTTTAAAAATAATCGCATTGTACTTTATCAAATCATATAATTTGTTGTCAAGAAAGATCCCACATTGAAGCCAAAAAAAAAAAAACCCACTAGTTTACTCCATGAGTTCTGACAGGTATTGCTAGTATTTCTTTATTCACATGAAGTGGAATTTAGGCCTTTTGCCGACCAAATTTTGTCAAACTAATTTTCAATAAAACCAGAAGCCCCTAACTTTGGAACCGAGATGCATGAAAAGTGAAATTAGTGTCAAAATGTGTGTGTTTGATGATTATTTGCTAAAGAAACTCAATTTGACCAAAGTGGATTTGAGCCTTTTGGAAAAGCTATTCATAGTCTGAAATCCATTAGGTTTGTGCCCGTGTCTTGAAAACATGCTGTCAGTCTGAAATAGCAAATTTGTCCAGGCGAGTATGCCACATCCTGCTCCGCAATGCAGCAATCAGTACTAGCGAGGGGTACTTTCTCGAAAATTGATGTAAAAGCAAGTATTTTCAACAATATTCCCAAAAGGTTGCTTTCAGAGGATGCCAGTGTTTCCGGTTTTCCCGGGAAATCGGGTTTTAAACAACCCCAAAAAACTGTCCGGTTTGTTCCGTTTTTTTTGTTTGTTAGTACAATTCCAAATAAAACCCGGTTTCGGTCCTGGTAGTAGATAAGACAAAAATAATATTAAATGAAGTGTAGTAGCGACGAGCAATTTAGTGCTATATAATGCTCCATTCCGCAACTCGAAATTTACACGTGCGTTCGTTTCCGACTGATCGACACACCGTCACCATTCTACAGAAAAATCTTATACGGTACGTTAAGGATAATCCTAAGGGGCTCCGTGTAAGGGCGTTGATCGCGAGCGCGCGATATGAGGGTTATGCATGGTTTTGCCGTATACTTTCGTTAAGAAAAAATGGAAAATTTTAAATTTGTTGAACGGACTGATGATTACAAGCGATAGAATGAACGATAAAGAATAAATGGAACTGGGAAGGGTTGGAAGAGAAAGATGACACGGCGATTTTTTATCAGAGTTAAATGAGGGAAACTGAACCAAAGCTGGACTATAGTGGTGCACATGACATGCATGACTGGATGGCGTACCATGATCACTGATATGTGTTAGAAACGCGCGATTATGGATCGTGGGGAAGAAGCGATCAAAGGATCAAATGGTCAAGCAAAATAAAGAGTAAAATAAAAGAAAAGGGAGTGACGGGCATTGAAAGAGTTACCAGCTCTTTTTCAAGCCGCTGCTGCGAGGACTTTAACAGAAAAATAGCTGCTAAGGGCTAGGTAGGGCATGTAGCACCCATCGTCATGCATGTTGATCAGACTTGATTATCATGACATCTGATTTGAAAGTGAACGTGAAATTGTCAACAGATAAGAATATTCAATGAAAAAATTACCATTCGTTAATGTCAGGTATTTTTCAAAGAGAAATGTGTACTCCAATTGACTTTCTAGGTGAGATACACGAATAACGGGGAAGCCTCGAAAGGACACCCTCTACGTCGCCGCCATTACTGGGGGGCATCCCGGCCACCCAACACAACAGTACACACACGCGCATATTGCTTAACGAACGAAATAATAATCATAATCATGATAATAAGAATTACAACTTACCTTTTTTGCAATGTTAAACAAATTTCACCGTTTATTCCTGGATTTATGGAAGGATGATGTCAGGGAATGGCCTAAATGGAATTCCAGGCAAGTGTCTTACTGTGGTTGTAAAAATTGAAGGTTATCTCGTCCACTTTGCGTCCCTGAGAAATGAACGCTCATGGTTAGAATACGTGTTTTAAAAATTGGTAATATCAGTCCGGTGAGAAAAATGAATTTTTTCGTTAAAATTCAAATCAAACAAAAATAAAGTAACAATAGAATGTTGATATATTCCGTGTACGTGAAAACTTGAATAGTTCCAAAGACCGATCGTATGTGCTGAAAAAACGGGAATCTTCCGATGCGGGTTGTGGGTGTTTTAGAAAGGACACTTCCGTGCCCGTGTGATTTCGAGCGATTGAACAAAATTTAGTCTCGTTTGTGCAGGAATGTGCTACGCCTGGAAATATCAGTACAGTGAAAATTGACCGCGATGTACAATGTGTTATTTCGATGAAATGGATACATGATTGTTTCATTTGTGTCATTAGCGAGCTGAATTCGCACGCAGTTCGTTTCATTTTTGTAACTTTACGCCTATTTGTGCAGCCAAGAAATTTACAATTTTGTCCTGAACCGCCCATGATGATATACAATGGATAAACAGGGAAATAGTGTTGGTTTTTGCCGTAAGAACTGATCAAAAATTATCGCTTATTTGTGGTAACCCGTACAAGCTAAACGCAGTGTATAACGAGAAATGCAAATGATGCCCCCCAGTCATGGCGGATGGTGAGGACTTTTCTTTACCGCAGAGTGTAAAGAGATTAGTACCATTTTTTATTTGCCAGGTGTGTGGTAAGGGGGTGTGGTGTTGTGTGGTGACTGTCCTCATAATGTAAACTGTTTGTCTTTTCGGCAACCTATGACAATGTGGTTAATTTACGCCCACATCAGCTCAACCCTAGCAAGTTTGTGCAGATGAGTATGTTGTATAGTGCGCAATCGGTGTGTTGGAGCCATGCTTAACGCTATGCCTTACTTCGCCCTGTGCGATGGAATGAATTGAATAGAAATCATTGTCAAATGGTGCCGCCTATTCAGAAAACCTAGCTAAGTTATGCTGTGGTAGGACTTAGGAACATTGAAAAGTAAAAGCAAAAGTACTGGCATTGGATATTGGGATTAATATAAGACAGAAAAGAGGCCTATATATCTTATCGTTGATCATGAAAAAAAAAGAATAGAATGCAAATGTTATTTATGTTTTTAATTAAATAACAATTTGTGGAAATATTCTTTTTTAAAGGAAAGAAAGAAAAAGATTTTGACAGTCTTTCAATTTTACTGATTATTATTGTTAAATATGGGGGCAATAGAGAAATTGTGAACGAATTGTATAGACTTAATGTGTTTCACGACACCTAAATAGAAGAATATTTTTTTGGCTCTAAACAGCGATTTCAAAGAAGTGGTCAATTGATGTATATTTTAGAGGGATTTTTTTTTCTTTTAATCTACTTACTTGTTTTTATTACAGTTGCCACAGGTGGTATGTGTAATAGCTGCCATTTTGTCAGAAAGTCCCCATAACTTACTATTATGCCAAGTTTGGTCAGTGGCTCTTGAAAGGGTTTTCAGTTGACATGTTGCCTGAAGAACCATTTCAAGAGCCACTGACTCAAGAAGATAATCGATGAACTATCCTAATACATGGCAGCACACCCGATTTATCACGTGGCAGCCATTGCACATACGACCTTGTTTGACACTCAGATAGTTCTAATGAAGAGGAACTAAATTATAAAATAACTCATCAGAATTCCTTGTCATTTTAAACTATTGTGTGATAATTGCCCCCAAAATTGCTTTTAAAAGTAATTTTCCACTATTTACCATTTAGTTCAGACCCTAGTCTGTGTCACAGGCGGGAAACTGATTTACTCTTCCACCTGAAATGCTGTGTGGGGAGTAGATCAGTTGAAATGGAGTTGTCCGCGCGCTATCGCACGAAACCTCTCTCGCGCTGACGCGCTTGTGCCGCTCGCTTCGCTCGCGGTGCTTCCTCTTTCGCGGACATAAACTAAACCGGTCTTTGACAAAGCTATTCAGACCCACCACATTGTTATTTTCACGTTAACTAATTGTAATATGTAGTTCCAGGGGGTGGAGTGGAATTTTGTGTATTGACAAATGATACAGATTATTATGGATTGTATATGTGCAAATTCCCCGTCCACAATCAGATTTGTCAGCATTTTAATAAAGCTCTTTGCCTTTTTGATTGTCTTTAGGACCTAATTCCAAAGATGTGTAGTTTGTAGGTAGTAAATGAGATTGTTTGTATTCAGGTGTGTTTTAAACAATGTCACCTGCTGCTGTGATGGATTGGTATATGCGGCGTTGTAAGGACACAAAGGGACATCGGATTGCCGTCCGGACTATGTGAAGGGAAAGTTTCTGTTAATTAAAATAGTCTTAAACTGTTGAAAGAAAAATATTTTAAAGGGAAGTGTGGATTTAAAAAACCAATTTGAAAAAGTATGTTTTGTTTGTCAAAAGGCATTGTCTCTTATATTGAATTTTAAAATATTTATATCAAATTAAAGGTGCATTTTGGGATTCCAGCCCCTTCCCTTCGTTTTAGTCTGGTTCACTAGATATCCTTGAGAATAGGTTATACCAAAATTTTAGTTGATTAAGGATATTGATTCAGGTTTTGTGTACGAGCCAATGCTCATTCCCACGGTCCCCATAGGCCACGGTGTTGCAATTCTGTCCGTCCAAGTGGGACGCATAATGCCAAACCAAAACAGATAAATGAGAAGAGAAAAACTGATAGCTCTTCAGACTTAAATAGATGGACCCTTTCTGGTAAAATTTGGGCGTCTGGGGTGGGATGATGCTTATGAGTGATCGGGCATGGCCTTTAAGTGAGTACTACTTTAATTCATATTTGTGTGGAATGGAAAGCTGTTATGCTTGTTAGTGTAAAACAGACCTTATCCCTGTTTGAAAGACTGCGATGCATCTTGTTTCATTAAAATTTTCAATTTTTATTCCCCTGGCGGCTTAGCAGAAGATAGATTTTGTCATAGCAAAATCTCTGTGTGTCTGTCCGTCCATTCGATGTTATATGTCAGACCCCTCATCCAAATATAGATGACACTTACACACAAAGGACCTTAGGTCTACCACTTACTTGCACTGTGGCAGCAGTCGGACAGTCAGTGGTGGTGCCAGACTGCTTTTCCTGGGGACGGATAAATTGGGGGGGGGAGGAGTGAAATTTTGGGGTAAAACATCAAAATTGGAGTTTATTAGCTTATTTTGGTTCCTGAAATCGTTGATTTGCCAAATGTGTGATTTTTTGCCCCAAATTGATCATATTAACAAAATTAATCATTTTCTCTTGAACCCCAGCACCTCTGCCACCACCACTTCTGTAGGGCCAAAGGGTTTTTGTGTGTATTCAGACTCCCCCACCCTTATTCCCCTAAAAACCGTGCAAAATTCTCTCTTACAAGTTTTTCGCAATCTTACCCCTCGTCTACCAAGCCTTTTTGTAACACGGTTTACCAAGGGGGGGTGGTACCAACCCCCCTCGAGAATGTTTAAAGCACACGATGATTATGATTTGATACCAGTGGATAGCTATGGTCCTCCTCTTTTCCATTGATACCAAAATAAGTACCACTTTTCTTTTCTTTATACCCTAGTATGCGTCACAATGACATCATCAAGTCCGCGAGTCGCAAAATGGGCATTTTCACAGAAATAGCGAAAAGCCAATTTTGCGCTAAAAACGTAGAATATGGGATTGTCATGCGGTTTTCAGCTGCAAATGATAGAAATGGCTATTGTACATAAACATAGAGTTTTAAGCCATACTGGCATAATATTTTCAAAAATGCACCATAAATATTTTGGTGGCAACCACCCCCCTACCTCGACTTTGACGGAGACCCTTACCCCGGTGAAGTGCTACCTTCACATTTTTTTCCTGAAATGACCGAAAGGATGAGAGAACGATTACATAGAAGCTTTTTAGAAAGTTTTTGGCATATAGTGAACCGAAGCGAAGTTCACTAGGGGGGTCGGTAACAACCCCCCCCCCCTTGGTTAAGACGAGGAGTAATCACCAGGCATATGGTGCAAAGTCTATATTAGGTAGGTTTATCGGCACGGCCTTGTGCCCAGATCGTGTTGAAATTCTCATGAATGTTGGCTATTTGGTGAAAGAAACATTATGTGGGGGCCAAGTTTAAATTTTTTCCAAAAGGCGTTTGAGAGATATGTCACGTATGCGTTTTCAAATTCCCATCGACTTGTCAGGGGCCTGATTTTGGACAGTACAGACAATACCAAATGGGGCAATTTTGTGACAAAATACACAATTTTATGGTCAATTATTTCTCAAGTAATTGATGAGTTATAGATTGTGTTTGTTTTTTAATGGTTAAAGAAATATCAAAAATCAATATATAAAACACTTTTTTATTTTTATGTGTGTCATCAAAAACAAAGAACTGGTGAGTCGCAAACAACCTTTTTTGTTTGAAGGATTCTAAGAAATACTGAAGTATCCACATTTCATAATTTTCCCTAGAGAAACTACAACTCCATTGGTGATGAATAAGGTGTTTTTTCATATTTTTACAAAGCGAATTAACAATTTAGAAATTCTCACGTTAGATTTTGCAGATTGAATACAAAGTGTTTCAATTTACTGTAATTTTTTTTATTTTCCCTAAATTATTTTTCCCTAAATACTTTTTTTAAAGAATTAAACACTTGATTCCAAAAAGCCAAGTGAGCATTTAGAGGATTTTGTTTATACACACATCCCCAAAAGTTTCAGCTAAAAGCGCCTTCCTTTAGGCTGCGAAAAATTCACTTATTGTAAAAATTAGTTCTGCTATTTATATTGATCTACCTTACCGTTGGCTCTGCTTATCATCCTTCGCATAGCACTCCTTTTTCCAGCCTCGGAATTTAAAAAATTAATAAAAACACTAAAACAAATCAATGCAGTCTTGAAAATGCAAAAAATTGGGGAGGAGAGTCAATCTTTGAACTAAATGTGATTCAGGGTTTGATTGTATGTTCATTTTCTGTACGACCATTTTATCCGATGAGCCTACCTTAACCTGCAGGAGGGATCTTCCCAAGTTTTACCTGCAGACTTTTTGATAAGCTTTCCAACAAATTTTTAATGTCCTCATAGCGAGGGCTGTTGTAATGTTGTTGCTATATGAGTGACCATATCAAATAACCATGCTTGAAAACAGTTGGAGCTATAATTTTTGTCTTAAAAGCTTTAATACAAGTATCTAAAATCTGCCACTGAAGTAGGTTATACCTCTTGAAAACTAAATATGTTGAATATAATGAATTTGCCATTTTGAACAAATAAGATCTTTCACAATGAGCAATAGAGAAAATACAATAGCCATTAAATTGAATGTACAAAAAACAGGAAATGTGGTCATTTCAGATTTGTATCAATATTGCTTGTATATAACTAGTATACCTTTTCAAATTTGGCAACTGTCGTTTGGATGTAACTTGAGTTATTTTTTTTAAAGGTCTGTATGCATCGATCACCATGTGATGTTATTTGAATCTATCATATGCCCCTCCCTTACTCTATGGCCATATAAATATTTATTGAAGCACATTATTTCTTTTGTTACAAATGGTTCTTGCATGCAAATAGGCTTAAACATGTGACGTGTTTAATCAATGGTTCAAGGTTAACGTGGTAAATTGCCTTTGTGATCAAAAATGCCAGCTTCACTTTTGTTGCCTAGAAATTATAACAACATTATTCCTTGTGGATGATGTTTGTTCAAAAGGTCTGATTTGCAGTAGTCCATAGCATGCCGACATGACCGACATACCTGATGATGACCACGATGATGACGAAGAACAGGAATTTCTTCTTTTAAGCCAAATAATAATTGCAAAATTGCAACGTGTGAAAGCACTTTGTGTGATTATACTGTAAATGCAAAAGCAAAAAAATTACAAATGAATCAGGATACTTGGAAGTAATTGCTTATCAGTTGCATTATGTGTTTGATATTTTGCTATAATCGCTGTCAGAAATTCTCAGGCAAGCCGAACGCACGCAATGTATTATGCAAATTCATATCGCCGTATAGGCACACGCCTCTTATCAAGCTGCGAACCCCAATCTTGCCTGAGAAATTCTGGCAGCGAATATATATTGCATGCAAATTGTAAAGAATTACAATATCATTTTGCCTGTGTATTGGAATGGTGTATGAAAATTAAATGAGAAACTATTGAAATTTGTGATTTGTACAGTGGTGTTGATTATGTTTCTCTTGTGGGGAATACCAGTAGGTATAAGGGTCATGCATAATAATGGACTCAGATGGTGTTTTGTAATCAATCAGCAATACAATGCAATGTGCCTATACTGTACTAAACGGAATGTCAGTACTTTGGATAAAGAAGTTTTAAGACAAAAAAAACCCAAGAACCACATGATTGTGCAAACAATTCCCTAAGTCCTAGCACCTTGTGGGCTAAAAGAGTAAAAAAATCGGGTTTTTGTGTTAAGAATAGGATTTTTTGTGGAGTGGAAATTCCTAAAAACCGGGCATTGTGGGATGGATCTCAATATACCCATTTCTACTAGAACACATGTTAATTCTCTACTCATCTTGTGGGTAGTATGTGATTCAGAACAGAATAGAAAAACTGATTTAATTTCAGGAACTGAAATTTGTACCACTATAGAAATTCAAAACACACTAGAAATGTGTACTTTGAAGCCTTTATCCAACCAAGTTGGCAATAAGAAAAAAAAATATATGTATATCAAGTCTTAGCTTCTGGCCAAATACATGGTTTTGTCTCAAAGCTCACACTTGCAATGTTGCAGAAGGCACATAGGGATTACTCTGGTCGTATGGCTGTGTGTTTGTGTATCTGTGGTGTGTGTGTGTGTCTGTGGTCAAAAAGTTAACCCTTCATATATTGCACTGCCGTATAGTTCCGTAAGGGCTTACGATGATGTAACTTGGTGGAGAGGAGGGGGGGGTTAGGGTGGACATGGTTGGTGGACAGTATGTGACCTTGGTGACCTCATGTGACCTTTGGCAAGGTCAAAAGGTTAACCCCTTTCCGCAAGGCTGGTGTCAAGTTATCTGGATTTCGTACGGAGATAATGATGTAAATGGGTGGAAGGAAGCGGGTTAAAGAGTTCTCAATCTGATTAGATGTTGGGCATATTTCGGGGCAAATTACGTATGCAAATGAGCTAATGAATATGCAGAAATAAGCGTAATTGCTTATATGTTGGAAACGGTACAGATTCAGATATGTTACAATTTCTTCCTTCCCGAAAACCCATTATGGTGCACATCTTCTTTTGGCCATTTGAAAGTTCCCGATACTGGGCTTAGGTAGCAAAATGAGCTAATTAATTATGCATAATTGCTGTATCGCTAAAATGGTGCATCGGAAAATGCAAAATTTCCTTTGCTATATGAAAAACTACTATACCACACATCTTGTGTGTGGAATTTCATATGAGGGGTAAGGTGGAGTGTGGGGAAAGGGTGGTGTGTTGGGGGGGCCCGGGTGGGGGGTTAGTGATGGGTGCATTGGGAGGTGGCAGGGTGGGTGCGTCGGGGAGGGGTGGGTGTGTGCGTGGGGTGGGGTCGGGTGATGGGTTGGGGTGGGGGTGGTGGAGTCGGAGTGGGGTGGTGTGCGTCGGGTGGGGTTGGCATCGGGGAAGGGTGGGTGCGAGGGCGGGGTGAACCTTTGAACAACATTCACGTGACTTGGTGACTATGTGACCTTGGTGAATGTCATGTGACCTTGTGACCTCATGACCTTGGTGCCTCATGTGGACGTTGACCTTTGGCCCTTTCACAAATAGGTGTGTCAGGGAGGGGGTCGGTGTGGGGTGCGACAGGGAGGGGGGTGGGGTGTGTGACATGGACGGGAGGCAGGGTGGGGTGCATGGGGGCGAGGGGTGGGATGACCTCATGTGACCTTGGTGACCTCATGTGACTTGGGACCTCGTGTGACCTTGGTGACCCGTGTGACCTTGGGACCCTGTGTGACCTTGGTGACTCCGTTTGACCTTGGTGACCACGTGGACCCCCATGTGACCTTTGGACCCCATGTGACCTTTTGGACCCCATGTTGACCTTGGTGACCATGTGACCTTGGTGACCCATGTGACCTGTGTGAACTCATGCTACTCTGGTGACCCATGTGACCCCATGTGATCTCGGTGACCACACTGTGGAACTTGGTGACCCATGTGACCTCGGTGATCCAATGTGACCTCGGTGATGACCTCGTTGACCCCATGTGCCATCGGTGGACCCCATGTGACCTTTGTGGCCCCATGTGACTTTTGTGCCCCACATTCACCTTTGGACCCAGTCTCCTTGGTGACAATATGGCACCTTTTACCCACATTACCAAACCGCGACGGCAGACGACAACTAGCGGTCACCGACCGCGACGTATTTTTTATTGTTAATTCTCAAAAAGTCCAAAAAAAATGATTCCCCCCTTTTCTTTGGCACTTATTCTCCTAGCGCCTCTATTGTGTGATGTGGTAGTACTCTAGCTTAATTTAAAAAAAAGGAGAATAGATGACACTCAAAACAAACTATCATAACCCAAACCAACACTGTTTTGTGAGGAAGGGAAGGGGTTAAGGGATAGAACAGGGGTTATCAATAGGCGGCCCGCGGGCCAATCAGGGGATTATATACCAATCAGGCACCCGGCCCTCGACTTGCTCTAAATATAAAGGGAACATAGAAATTAAGTGTATTTGGCCGCCAAGTAGGGAACTTTCAACTGTGTTTGGCATTCCTGGACCTTCAAGTAATATAATTGAGAACCCCTGGGATTGAAGGTAAAGAAGATGGACATCTTGGGTGGGATTCGATTTACAGGGCCCCTGGTACCCCAGTCCCATGACTGGGGGATGGACCATTCCCAAGGAGTAGCTAAGGGTGTCGCTGGCCATGCCAGCGATTTCGTGCCTGTATATGTATTCATCTGATGACGTCATCGAATTCTTTTGGACTCAGTGCATTTTCTAGCGTAGCTCAGTGAGGTTTTAGGTGTTTTGGCAGGTTTAGGGTTATTGTGATGTTTTTAAAATGACACACACAAATCTTACTGTAACACCCCAAGTGAAATATGATTTGACCCACATAAGTAAAGTGAAAAATTGAATCATAATGTTAAAAGTCTGATTTGGAATTTTATGGTAGCAGCATTTCACTGGTTTTCTTAAATTTTATTCAAGGCACATTGGCACCCCCGAAAATCATTATGAGACTTCAAGATTTTGTATTTCAAAATGATTTAGAACTTAGTATATGATAGAATTGATTATAAAGAGAATAAATCACATATGTAACTCATTAAAACAATTGGAGAACCATAATTCATTTTTAAATTTGCTCAAAATGATCATAACTTGAAAGTAATAATAGTACCACATTCATCAAGCTTTTTTGTAAATTCCCTTTTTGGATTTAAAAAATTGAGATGGTGACATATTGAGCTTAATCTTTCATTTAAGAACATAAATCAGAAAAAAATAGTATTCATTAACCAAACCTGTTGCCCAAAGTTTCAGAAATGTCTCTGTCTTCAATTAAATGTGTGTGTGACAGTATGGGAGCATTGAAGGGATAGCCATCCATTACATATACTGCATAACCAAACAGCGTCATTTTCAGTAAAATGGCAGTAATTTGGAAAAATTGATGGATGAAACATAGAGCACTGAAGACTTTATTCTATGATAGCTCGTCCCTAATAAGTAGATGGTATCCCGAGGGGTACTCATTACAAATAGGTATGTATGTGCCACTAATATGGGTCGCAGTTTCACCCACGTACTATGACGAAGGGTCATTTCACATGCTGCTGGACTTCTTTTTTTTTTTAGACCTCCCTTCATATCGTTTTATTTTGAAATATTTTGTCATAACTCAAGTAAAAGTTACTTCAGAAGTTGCAATACTTTCTACAGGTTTGATGAGGTTTGCTAAAGAAATCTTTTAAACCAGTCTTGTGTCAGTAAGTGGGGGGTCTCCTCTTTAGGCAGAAGTAAAAATAAACAGGACTCGCCTTTTCAGGCAGCTGATCACAAGTGTGTTAATATATGGTATAAAAAGTCCCTCCAGGACCTGTTTTTTTAAACCGGATGCTCAACATTTTTGTACTCGGACCTTAAAAAAGACATTTTCACATTGTATATCATGTTTCAATTTTCTTGGAATTACTTCAAATTATAATGTGTGCAGTGACTGATCATTTGTACGGTCAGAAGATTGGAAGGGTCATTGAGTAACTCACATACAATACCAATGATTCCAAATTGCTTCCGTACTGAGGGGAAAATCAGTAATTACGTACACAATTAAGAAGAAAACCGTTATAACCAGACAGAGAAGAGTCGTAGTTTCCAATAATTCACATATGCCTGAGCCACTTAACTATGTTCCGGAGTTGATACATAATAGGGATGAATTTTCAGTCCGCTGATTAGAAATCTGACTGAATTTAGTGAAAAGTGACTGTGTGTTGGTTAGTCAGATTTTAGATAAGTTTTCACTTTCTTTCATGCTATGGGAGACATGCTATTGGAGGGGACACATGTGGTGCAGTGGATCAGCGCTCACCTCATAAGCATTATAAGGTTGTGAGTTCGATCCCCGCTGTCGCCAATGTGTTGTGCACTTGGGCCAGGCACTTACCTCGTCTGCCTCTCTCCACCCAGGTGTATTTATGGGTATGGCATATGCTGGGATGCAAAACAGACCCCTTCAAACACAGGCAACATTATATGAGGGAGTCTGGCCCAAACACCAATGACAGAGAGATGGGCACTCCGCCAGCGGATGCACCACCATTTGCATTTGCATGGGAGACAGCTTTGTGGTTTTTGTGGCTTTGTCAAAAATGAGGGCACCCCTCCAATAAAATCTCTGAATGTCTATTTAAGCCATTTTTAAGGTAATTTCAGAGGTAGAGAGACCTACTTGTAATGATATCATATAAAATTTTTATCCATTTTCCTCTGTGTTAATCAGGGCCCCATAAATACTGAATTCATCAGTCACATGCCCAAGGGTGGTTTTGGGACTCATTAGCCCCCAGGTTTTGGGGGAAAACATGAAAAATCAGCCTTGTATTTTGGGCACATTTCAGCTGCTCAGCCCTCCGGGGTTGATGGTTTCTGGGCATCTGTTTATGATGTGATCCGAGATAATTTTAGTTGCATTTAGTTTGTGTTCTGTTTTTGCCTGAGGTCTGCCTGAAGAATTTTGCCTTTTAAATGTGGACCAATGTTTATTGGGTGGCACAGCCCAATATACCAAAGTACCCCATTTCTTAATCTATAGGTAAAGATGTTCATTTTAGATTTATAAGTTAAGACACTTCTAGCCATGAAACAGAGGCATGTAAAATAATGACGACATTTGCAAACTGTTCAATGCAAAATGGGGGGGGGGGGGGCACTGGCCTAATATAATGGTATATGTGGCAGTCATGACCCCCTAGTTCTTGCCTCTTCTGCAGTTCAGTCTTTGGAGCCCTGTTCAAGGATGCTTCAAGACCCCACTTATTATGCCTTTAAACAAAAAAAGTTGGTTACATGGCCCTAAAAATTAGGGAAATTTTGCCAGTTCTAAAGCTCCACAACCTCAAATTTGGCCCAGAATTCAGTTCTCAAGTCCATAAAATTAGTCAAAAATTAAGTTTTGGAGAAAAATTCAGTTCTCAAGCCTTTTAATAAGTGTGGTACTTTGTGTCGCACACCCTTACTCAAACCAAAGTTGAGTGCCCATCAGTGGTAGATTCTGTATAGGTTAATTAACCACTTTACTCTGGCTCATTATTTCTTGGACATGACATACACGTGCGTATCTCTTGCGCCTGGCGTGAAGCAACTTAGCGTACTTAGGCATCCAAGAAATTATGAGCCAGAGTATAAGTCAATGGATTTTGAGATGGTATTCTATGTGCCATCATTTGGGAAGCCATCTTCTATGACCAGGATTGTTTAGACTCCATTCAGGGCGGGGGCACGTAGGGGTTTTCGGGGTGGTGGCAGAGGGGCGGCCGCCCCCCCTGAGAGTTTCAAAATTTAGGGAAAACAGGGGTTTTACGCAATAAATTGCACAAAAATTAGGGTTTTTAACCAAAATGAGTTGATTTTGTACTGTTTCGCCCTATGATGTTTCGCCCCTCCTATGATTTTACCCTGGCGCCGCCCCTGACTCACTTGCATGTTTTTTTTATTGTGATTCCAATTATGGTCATAAAAATGCATAGTTTAATTTTTTTGGAAAAAAAAAACACCATTTTGAACCCTGAGAATTTAACCTCATTATTAATCATAAGCATTGGTGAAAAAAACCTTTGGACTGCAACAACCTATGGCACATATTGCTTGACATGGACAACTTACGGTCAGACTTGGATATATGTGGTAATATGCTGTCTGAGCATCCATAATGAACTCAAACAAGTATTTTGTTTGCAGCATGCACAACTCCATTTTCTATTGTACTACATTAAAGGCTTACAGCGATAATGTGAGAGAATAAAAAAATGTGGAAATTCATTTTTTAACTTATAAATCGGGGATAGGTGTGTACAATTCCATATAACTGCTTTAATGTAGAAACAAACCACCAAATAGAGAAAAAATGAAGTATTTGAGGAAATTTGTCATACCATCTCCCGCAAATAGACATACAGCGACGGCATCTCAAAAGCTGCACTAAACAGCTGATTGTGGTTTACACCAGTACAGAATAAAGGAAGACCAATAATGTTTGTGTTTAATCTGTATTGATCATGGTACACAATATCATGTTGAAAATCTGTGATATTTCACCGGGAAAGACTTTTTTTTATCTCAAGTCAGAATTTTGATACGCACGTATAGAAATTACAGAATCTGATAAAAAGTACTGCCTTGTCTTTAATACACAGATTTCAAGCCAACCACTTGCAGGTTATGTTCGCATATCCACGCCAGTAACAAAAATATAAAAATATGAATTTTGATGATATTTTTGGTGTTTCGGATTAGCAAATCGCTGCTAATCCCTTTAAACAAGTAAGAAGCAACCAAATTGTGTGAATTAGCTGAGACAGAGAGGCAGTCTAGTTTTTGGTGTCTGGTGCTCTTATTGATACAAAATGATACAAAATGCAAAGGAACAATAGGAACAGGAGATTACAGAGGGGGAGGGGTTAAGGCTAGACCCCCCAGCTTAGAACCCTCATCCTCTGCCCAAAACCCTTGACCCCCCCTTTCCACCAAAATGAACTGACCGTTTGTACAGTGTCTATGGAGTAGGACCCAAATTCCCTCCCTCAGAGAATACCTTGGCACGCATTCTTCCCCTCACTTATTTGTAAAGGTCTGGTTACACCTCTGACTTGTCTGGCACTTCAGGGGTTGACTATAGGTTCGTTCATACTACATTGCGGTAAGTTGCTGTGCTCGAATTACGGTCTCTGTCCAGTATACTGCATTGCGGTACTGCAACCGAGTTAAATTTATTTTAACTGCAGCTGCAGCAGGTTACGTTGAGTTGCTGCAGCAAGTGATCGATATATCGGCACTGCACTGCATAGTGCAGCGAGGTATGAACGAACCTTAAGAAGAATAAGGGAAGAGGTGAAAGTGAAACGACAGAAACTCTGGTTGGTCTCGAACCAGGTCCCCACTTGGACCCCACTCCCATGACCGGGGATATCACGCTACGGCGGTGTTGCTGGCCTGGTCAGAGATTTCGTGCCAACATGTGTTTTCGTTTTAATGACATCATTGCTGCATCCGGGACTTAGTGCATTTTTCTCACTCAGTGCATTGGGTTTTTGGGTGTTTGGTGGCATTAGGGTTAACACATTGAGAGAAATGTATATCCCCAGGGTGTATACCTGGTGCCCGTTCTCCAAACTCGTGCGTAACCCTACGTGTATACTAACTCATGCGTATTTCATACATAACAGACTTTTTCATACCAGTTACACAGTGCTTCGGACAAATTGGTCCATTCAGGCATGACATAGTATGCATGTAGGTTTGCGACTGAGTTTCAGGAACGGACCCCTGGTGGGTAATGCTCCTGTGTCGGTTTAGCCATTGATCCCATGGGTACAGGGTCATACCTGTATTTATGTAAATCATAAGAGTAGGATGTAAACCCCTGACCTTCCCAAGCTGTCTGTTGTACCCAGGCACATTGAAAAGTAGTATCTGAACCAGGGGTGTTCAACCTGCGGCGCAGGAAAAGCTCACACGCAGCTCGCGATGTCCTTCCCCTTCCCCCAAAATAAAATGCATAAATATCTCTAATAACAGAATTTTTAATATAAATGTAGAAGTAAACCATACCATTACCCATATCACACAACCCCCAACATACCTCTATCACTCCTCCCACCCCTTCTCCTCCCCCCCTACCCACGAACACAAATATGCAGACCAGTTCCCATACAGCTATTCAATTCGCACACAGAACCATTAAGTATCAATCTACATGGGGGGTACTAAATTGGGATTTTGGAGGCTGCCAAGCTCTATGGGAAAAAACCCTAAATCGGCATTATTTTGCCCAAATTTTTCTGATTGATCCTCTAAAACCGCTTGACGGATTCCTTCAATTTTACAAAAGGTTGGACACCCCTGGTCTGAACACTGAATGATCTACCCAGGCTAAATGTTATGTAAATAAGGGGAATAACAGATAATCCTTGTTTCTTCAATTAGTGATGTTCGTAGTTGATGTGGTCTTGTGATTGGTTAATATCTTTTCCCTGTCATTTGTCTTTTTAGGTCGTCCGATGCAATCGGAAAGACCTTTTTATCGGCATGATTTGTTTGTCTGTGTGTGTGGCCATCTGTCTGTCTGTGTCAAACATTTAGTATATGCCTTTTGGTAGACAATTTTTGAACGTATTGGATCAAGTTCATACTTAGTATGCTTATACATTAATAAAGATCTTATATGGGGTAACAGATGAGATCAAAGGTCATTCAGGGTCACCTAGGGTCATATTGATACACCTTTTCGTTGACACTTATTTCAACTTACTGTAACTTTTTAGTGCAGTGATGGATCAAGTTCATACTTGGTATGCTTTATACATTGAGACAATGGTCTTATGTGAGGTGACAAATGAGGAGGTCAAACATCTTTCAGAGGTCACTTAGGGTCATTATATTGCACTCTTATTCTTTGACTACATAATTGGACGACCTATTTGGATGAAAATACAAACCTTTCCAAAGCTCCAAAGCTGTTGACAAAATATGGTCCTGCCCACCATAATCAAAAGGATGGCGGATGCACATATTTAGAGAATAAAGGTATTGATTTTGGGAACCGGTTACTCTCTTTAGACGAATTGAACCCAGTGCTGCTACCATTATTTTAAGCGGAAGAACACGAGCGGCCGCGAGGACGAAGTGCTTCCACGCAAAAATTAATTGGTGTGCCGGGGGTCAATTCGTCGTAAAGAGATTACCGGTTCCCAAACAAAATCATTACCTTATTCTCATTCTTTAAACGCACTTTATATTTAAGGTCAATCTTTAACCCAATTTCGCGATGCTTTACGGGCGTAAATACAAACAAGAAAGAATGCCACACCCAGTGAAGACAATCGAACAACCCGTTTGAACGCACGATCATACGCACGAGACGCAACGTTGGCAGGCGCGCGCGAACGTAGCAAAAACGGCGGTTATGACGCAGCGCCTTCAACCTAAAAATAACGTCAATACGCAGTGCGTAACTACCTGGGTTCAATCATGCGAATTGAACCCGGGCATCGGCCAATGAAATTCCTTACATTTTCACAGCTGACAGTTTAAGAATTGGCATGGTCAGGAGTTACAAAGCCATGGTTTCGCTCTATAGGTGATAAAAATATACCAGACGTGGTCAAACAGATGGTGTTGTCTACAATCGATATGTATTTTGAGGCTGTTGTATTGTTATTACGATGTATAACAGACTAATTAAACACCGAGATTAAATGGCACGCTTTTTCAGCGGCCACTTCTACCAACAGAACAGCCGACTAGACTGCAGATCCGTCAGAACACATTTTGCAATTGGAAATGAATTGTGCTGCATGGATGATGTTATAACGAGATTGGGCTTTATTTCATATTGAATGCATGTTCCCAACCAGTGGTTTAACCAGACCTTTGCAAATAGGGGTGCCAATGTATTCTCTGAGGGGGCGAATTTGGGTCCTTTCCCATCTATCTACTACAAACAGCCAGTTCATTTGGAGGTGGGGGGATCTAGCCCCTCATCCCCCTGCTGGATATGCCACGGTTCCCAACAGATCTGCACTCAACCAGTCTCCCAAGTGCATGTAAAGCAGCATAGATCTAGTACTGAGCAACACTGCTACAGAATTAAGATTAGGCTAGTAATACCGTTCTGGTGTATAATTCTATTATGAGATTTAGATTTAATTTTCTGGCCCTATCAAAAGGTGTATGTCACAGCAAGGCAACTATACTTTTGATAAGGCTGCACATGTAATAATCATCAATAATCAAAAGAAATGCAAAGTATTGACATATTTTTCCATATTAATTGTACAAAACATGAGTGACTCAGGAATGAAAAATGGGCATGAAATTGTCCAACACAAAGCAGCAAAGAACATTCATAAAATCAGATAACAGTCAATTGCGTGACGTGTGAGCTTGTGCAAATTGTGGCCTGCAAAAGTGCAAGACTTGTTATCACTCACCCTCATACGCCCACGTATACATGCAAACATATACACGCACACACGTACACGGATATATGCACATACATATACACAAATACATGCATGTACAAACACACACACACACACACCACACACACACCCACACACACACACACAAGCTTGCAAGAGCTACATTGTGGGAGTATTACTTAAAAATCTCTCAAAAAGTGACTTTTTTAGACATTTTTAAAGAAAAACACACTATTTCAAAACTATATAGGTACGAATTTCATAACTATATAGTTTGAAATTTATCTCTTAAAAAGACACTTTTTTTAGACATTTTTACTAAAAAAGACACTTTTTTCATTTTTTAAAAATAAACTACTCATTTTCTTAGCCAAGAGGATTGCGCCGCAGGCCTATATAGTTACTAAACTAGAAAAATCCTCTTTTCTACTCTTTTACGGAATAACCTCAATACTAGATTACGGTTAGTCCGTTATAGGACAAAAAGTAACGTAGTAACTCTAGTAAAAATACTCCCACAATGTAAAATACTCCCACAATGTCTCTTTAAGTGCACACACACTCATACTCACAAGTCACAAAAATATTTAGTAGATGATGATGAGGTGACTGAATAAAGCACATGAGTAGGTACAAAGGGTAAAATGTAATTAGGCTGAAAAATAAAATGTTTCTAATGCTTGATTGTTTGAATGGTGGAGATGAGCCCAAGAATTGGGTAGTGCCCCATTAAATGTGTCATTACATTTTTGGGCAGCCTTTAAAATCACAAAAACTTAATTAATCCATGAGCCGGGAAAATTGTTGGTACCCTGAAAGGTGGCAAAACACACTTATTATCTAGCTTCATTATGGCATACACAAAAATGCATGATATAATTTCTGGGGTGAAAGCTATAGCCAGGTATGGGGAACCAAGGGATTAAAAAAAAAACCTCTATTATGTTGAAAATTATACCACATTATAAGGATTCCAAAAGGTATAGTTAGTACTATATGTGGCCCAAAGGCTTGGGTAAAAAATGGCAAAAGTAAGAAAAAAGGGGGAAATTTCAGTTGTACAGGGATCCAAATTTACAGTTACTCCAATTTAAATAAAAAGTGAGACAAATTATTGGTGGAGCTATTGGGATTAAAATAAGGAATAGTTTTGACTACCTCAATGTTTGGTTAACAAAGCAGAGGGGGTAAGCAAGGTTAATGTCTATTGCATTATATGGCATAAGATTTATGTTTCAGAGCCATTTTGCTACATATTGCGGTAACTAAGCATTACAGCTAGTGCAAACTATTCCTTATTTTAATCAGGCAAATGACTTGCATCATTTGTTACCAAAATCACAGTGACTTTAATTTTTGACCCCTGTACAAACCGAATTGATTTTTTTCACTATTTTTGCAGTTTTAATCTGTCTGTGAAATAGTGTAGATAGTACAAACTTTACCTTTTTGCAAACCTTATGACTTGACAAAATATGGTGTGCTTTTCAACAAGATTGAACATTTTTAAAATTTTGACCCCAGTATAAATCCTTGACTTCCCCACCTGGTTATAGCTACCAATCCAGAAATGCTATCATGCATTTTGTGTATAATAGTGTACTGAGGCTGGATAATATAAGTATCATTTTACCACCTTTCAGGATACCAATTTGGTCAAAATTTTCTGAGGGCCTTAGGACTAAATAGAGTGACTGCCAAAATGAAAAAGTACTTTTGAGAGCTTCAAATACATGCTCTTTTCAGCTGCTTTTGAAGATTTGCATTCTTGTCTCTATTAATCTCAACAATGATCACAAAAGTTGAACAACAAACGAGCATAAGATTCAGCAGTGCATTAAATGATTAATCATATTAACATAATGAGAGCAACGAGATGGAAATGCCATGTGATAACTAATGTACTTTGTGCTTTTTCACCCATATCTGTTACATGTACCTATGCTCATAGGGGGAAGAACGCTGTGGAGAAGCCAAAATATTTTAATATTTCCAAAAGATTGTGGAAAGTTTAAGAAATCATAAAAAAAATTGTTACAACTTCAAGTATGCCTTGGCATTGCTAGTGACTCATCTAAAAATAAATAAATGTCGACATTTATATAGCGCCTTTCACAATGTATCAAAGCACTTTACATTTATTCCGCTGCCACTAGAATATGTCTGCTGCCTTACAAATGCCCAAGGAATACTCATACCTTCGGGTGGCGCTCAATGGACAATATTCCTGACAGCTACCCTGGGTGGAGAGAGGCAAGCGAGGTAAAGTGCCTTGCCCAAGTGCACAACACATTGGAATCAGCGGGACTCAAACCCAGAACCTTTGGGTCATGAGTCGGTCGTTGTATCCACTGGACCACATGTGCCCTCATCTAACTACATCTTGGCAAGTCCTAAACCTGGAAGGGGGGGGCTCACATTGGAAGGTGGTATAGGACATACCGTCCAGTATTACTGAGACCCTCATTTGCAGGCCAATTTTCAGCTCCACAAACTGCCATTGCAAGCTTGTGTCAGTTTCATTGGAAGGTGATATGACATACCGCCCAGTAAGACCCTCATTTGCAGGCCGGTTTTCAGCTCCACAGACTCCCATTGCAAACTTGTTTCAGTTCCAGTGACACTACCTTCCATTAAGAATTTTCCATGTAAGAATTTGTAAATGCCCAAATTGTAGATAGACAACTTCAATATCTGATGGAAATTAAGCTCCAAAGTCCTTCCGACAAGGAACTAGTTCAAATTCAGTTGGAGACTCAATTCCTCCCAAAATTATCTTTAGCTCCATTATTTCAAAGCTAGGCAATACAAAATACCAAAAAAAAGGTATGAGGTATCCACAGGTCTAAGCTAGATAGTTCAGCTCTGTAGTCATCATTTTTGAGCCTCTAAATTATTAATAAGATAAAAAGCCATACAACCAGAATTTGTCTTGAACACTAATCACTTTTGCAGTAATACCATATCAGATACATGGAGAGAATCTGAGACAAGTAAAATCAATGACGTAACAAGCGGTGGTTGTTGAGAGGAGCACCCTCTGCTCAGAACCTTTCCCCCGCTCAGGAACCCTTCCCCCAAGTCAGAACCTTTCCCCCTGCTCAGAAAAACCTTTCCCCTTGCGAAGAACCCCTTCCCCCTGCTCAGAACCCTTTCCCCCTGGTAGAGCCATGCCCCCGGCTCAGAACCCTTGCCCCCTGCTCAGAACCCTGCTCCTTCCTGCTCAGAACCCTATTCCTTCTGCTCATAACCCCTTGTCCCCCTGCTCAGAACCCTTTCCCTTTCCCCTGCTCAGAACCCTTTCCCCTGCTCAGAACCCTTTTCCTCTCCTCTGTTCCCTGCTCAGAACCCTCCCCTGCCCAACCCTCCCGCCCCCTGCCTCAGAACCCTCCACCCCTGCTCAGAACCCTTTCCCCTGCTCAGAACCTTCCCCCTGCTCAGACCCTTGACCCCTGCCAGAACCTTTCCTTGCTCAAACCCTTGTCCTTGCTCAGATGACTGACCATTTTTACAGTGTCTATAGGAAAAGGACCCAAATGCAGCCCCTCAGAAAGGCCTCGCAACCCCTTCTAAGACTACCCCCCCCCCCCCAATTTGCAAGGTCTGTTGACTCCATCTGTGTATTTCCTTTATGAATTGTCATGGTGCTACTTGTTTGGAGTTTGGGCATATTTTCTCTACAATCCAAGGAATTAAAGGGCACGATGGTCCAATCGCTAATGCCTCGACCTCAGAACCCTTCAGAATTTTTTACCAGAAGTATTCCACAATATTGGGTATCCTGAAAAATCTTATGGCTAATGATTTTTGGTTTTTGATGTGGTACAGTAAAATGTGCCCCATTTTGGTTGACCAATTTTAAATTTACTACAGTACTTCAATGGGGATGACAAAACACATTTTTAGCTCTCCTTTCAAAATGGTTTGAAATATTGCGCAAAACACTTAAATGGGGTTTGGGGTGAAGGCTATTCTATATCAAAAGAATACTTAAATTGGGTTATCCCCTTTAAGCATAAACTTATCTATGGAACATAAAACACAGGTGCTAGAATCGCATTATATAACATCCAATGTAAATAACACATTCTTAGAACCTATGCTTTGTTTTGATGAGTATGACACTAAACACTATTTTCCTGTTTTCCTCTTTGTAATTTATTTTCAGAATGAAGATCAGAAGCAAAGCCACCAGATGCTGAAGGAAGAGAACTGGCAACCAGGTGTGACCACAACAAGATGTGGCAACTAGGATGAAGTTTGGTGTGGAACGGCCAATAACTACTTTGGGTGCCTTATGCCAAGAAATACCACCAACCAGGAAGTGAGTTGAAATAAAGGCGTTTTCAGTACTTTTGGTTACCAATGAGGAAATTGATCACATGGATTTATGAAGCAGCCTGCTTGGCTGTGAAATCGGCAGTGACCTGAACTAATCTGTAAAAAATCGGTGATCTGGAAAATCAGCTCTTGGTAGAGGTTTGGTATTATCAATATCCATTTATGGATCAAAAATGGACCAAGTGTAATTACAGTAGAAGCAGAAATTCAATCAAAGGTTGTTTCCAAATTTGTTTTCTCTTTGAAGGCCCTCTGTAAGATTTCAATGTCATTTTGTGTGTTTTCATCAAAGATAGTCACCTAAAATACTCAATTCTAGAGTTGCAGTTGAATTGTTATTTTGATGCAGGGAGAACATTTATGTGTAGCACATCAGTCCCATTGGATACCGTTTGCAAGCTGAACATGATGTGATGTGATATGCATAGCTACATGGGGGGGGGACTTAAAAGCTATTTGGTTTGGTTGGGGATGTGCGGCTGAGGACTCAAAACCCTTGCCCTATTTCTAAGGGTCATTTGGTAGAAAAGGGTACCTATTTCTAAGGATTTTGCTTCAAATATATACCTGTTTTTCATAATTTTCAGGGGCTCGCGCATAAAACATTTGGCTTTAATCATCAGTTTTTAAACATTTTCTGTGGCTCACATCCAAGTCCCAGAAAAATGTGGCTTTTTATCTGTGTTTTGAGGCAGTTTTGGGGGAAAATGTGAACCATGTCCAAGAATTTCTCATGTAAAAAAAGACCCATGGCTAAGGATTTCTCATGAAAAAATGACCCATTGAAGTGCCACATCTCCATATACCTTTAGTATGTAAGTACTCCAGGAGCTACTTATGATATGTTTTTGTTATTTAATTCAAACTAAAGGGAATTTAGCAAAGACTAAACATACCAAAGTTATTATGGTTTTCAACTACATGAAGAGCGTAAGTTCAGTGGGCGAACCATGCGGACGAGGCTGCTGATGTATTATGGTCCCATTATGAAAATGTGATGGAGTTTATGAAAATGTGATGGAGTTTAAATAGATAAGGCTGCATATAGCTTTCATTTTATTAGACTAAGCAGTTATGGTTTTGTGTACAAATTGAAGAAGAGGACTGAGACTGCAGTATTGATGCTAATGCTGTACACATGGATACTATACACACATAAGATTTAGGTCAATTTTTTCTCTTTAAAAAAACAAAAAATCAACTGTTGCTGGGCGTACATTTGTCTCTTAGCATTGACCTTGAGAGGTGTTTCAATGGCACACTTCCCCATTATTGTTATTGCTATGGCGACCAATCTGTAATATTTGTGGAATTAATATTGACACAGCGCTGCACCGGTGGCGCACCCCTTTTATGCAGTTTGGTGTACGTGCAGTCGCTTAATGTAAATGATTATAGATGATTAAAAATGATAATAGGTTTTGTTGAACTTAGGTGACTAAACTAATTTAAATAGGGCTTGTTGGGCTTGGTCTAAAGCATATTTTTAGCAAGAGGAGATGCTAGTCTTTGTCACAGACTGGTGAAAATGGTGCTCTGATTTAGTTTCATAGGAGTTCTGTGAGATGGAATGCACACCCATTTTGATAACAAGAAAAAAATGAGATCGCTATGCATAAGAGGTAAAGTTTAGGTAAGATTTTGCCAAATTTACTACAAAAGATATTAAAGGTGCAACGAGAGATTTTGAGGCACCCAAATATTGTGTCATAATAGTAATTTCATATAGATTAGACACTCAATAGATTTCTTACCTTGTATTTTGCTACAGAAATGTCTTAAAAGAGAGAAAAAAGGTGATTTTGATTTGCTTATATTTCAATATAAAACATAGGCTGAATTTCGTATTTGCTCCTATACGAAATTAGAAATTTCACAATTTTTGTACCAAAGAAACATTTCTCAACTTAATTCTTTCAGATGGGAATATTTTTGATGGAAAGCTTTACATCAGGGCAAAAATCAGAATTTCACATTTTTTAGGGACACCTGTTATTTGAAATCTCTCGTTGCACCTTTAAAAGGCTGACTCAGAGATTTTGAAATATAACTTTTCATGTATTAATTAAAAATAATCAACTAGAACTAAAGATAGTCACCTAAAATGCACAATTCCAAAGTTTGAGATGGATCGGATTTTTCGTTTTGATGCAGTAAACATTTATGTGTAGTATAACAGCGCCATAGGATACTGTGTATAAAAAAATTTCCAGATCCAGAATTTTATAAGAAAGTTGCTATTTTCTATTTGAAGGACTTTGATTTGAGCTTAGCTATTTCACACAGTGATTAGATTATGGACAAGCATTGTGTTCATGCAAAAACAGCCTTTAAGATTTCAAGAATATTTGTGCTAATTGAATGATGAGATTGAATTATACTTTGATTACTACCAAATAGGCAGACCTCATAACAGTGTGAACTGATATGGAATAATGTAGGTGGAAGACAATGCAAGAGACGCAGTGTGTATATTATGCGTGGCACGCGCGATTCTGCGCAAACGCTTGAGTACATTTGGTTTACTTTTACGTGTGGAACGATAACAACCGAATAATTCCCACCTATTTGGTGGTAATCGATAATTATAGACAATTAGTGATATTTATGTGCCCCTCATCCTAAGTGACCACTGAACTGAGGCAAAAGATTGTGTGATTATAACCAGTTTTTCTTTCCCAAAATATATTAGCTCACATCCCGGGGACACTCCCATCTTGGAAGTGACACAAATGTACGGCTGTTAAGACCCCATATTTTTTTAAATACCACCCAAAGACCCATATTTCTTTAATTTTTACCACTGTCACCCAAAGCCCTATTTTTCAGAAAAATTTGCAAAAATATCACCCAAGGACGCCATTTTTTGGGAAAATTTTGCAAATTTGTCACTCAGAAAACCCCTATTTTTAGATAAGTTGGCTGTCTCTTAGCAAAAGACCCCTGTTTTTTCAGTCCTCTGTCACCGAATGCCCCTAAGTTTGGAAGCGCGAGCCTTGCACCCATATCTATTTCATATGTGAGTGCCCCCTGGGGTTACACGAGGCACCAGATCCACATTAACTTTGTCTGTCAGCATTTTTTCTGTCAGTTTGTCTGCTAGTTAGGCCTAAAAAAAAATTGTTTGATTGGCGTAACCCGACCGACCCTATTTTTACCGCCGACCCTAAATATTTTTATTTTTTTGTGTGCAAAAAAAAAGTTTTAAAAACCACGTAAAACAAATATTTTCATTTAGTATCGCGATATGATGCCTTCGGTACTCTAAGGATTGCAGCGCATTCAAAATGACAAATAAAAAGATGTGTTACAGAAAAAGTGAAGATGTGCCATTTGTTTTTGTATGTGTGTCATATATTTTGTGTTCTGGTATGTGAAACATAAAAAAAAAAGAAAAAAAATCCGACCTACCTACCCTATTTTTTTTTCTATGTTACGCCAATCAAACAATTTTTTTTTAGGCCTTATGTTGTAATCATTGGTTGTTTCACAGGGAGCAGTTGGGATAGCTCTGCTATGTCTGAAGTACTGGTCACATTTTTGTATAACAAATTCAGTTTTACAATTAACTTCATAAGTTTCTTCTGTAATTCTTCCCAATTCTGGTGGGTGTTAAAAGTGCCTACGTGGCAATCATCAGGACTGTTTCAGCACACAGACAGAGTATGAAAAGGAAAGTCTAAATGACTCAATCAACTCATGGTCTAATGAACAAAGTTATGTCCAAAAAGAAAAGACTATTCTTAATGGCATGCCCTTGAAATCCTTGATCCTTGCACAAGTTCAATGTGATCATTGATTTGGAATAATATGTTGAGACGACATGCGGTGTTTGCAAGTTATTGATGGTCTACTTGTAGTGTAGAAAAAGACAAGTTGGGGAAGTGTGATCTCATTTCAGAGTGGAATCTTAGTGGTTGGCTGGGGCTGGTACTGTATCCATGGTACCCTTGAAATATTTTGGCAAATGTTTGATGGATTTCAAAGTATGCAATGTGAGTGGATGCTTTGACATGGGGGGGGGGCCAAATGCCTGTGAATATACATAACATGCTTTGCACTTTAATCACGGTAGACTCTTATTTTATATCACTGTCACTAAAAACACCCCCAGTTTTACTTGCTTTTACCAATAGGCACCATTATTTTGGGCAAAAAATCATTTTAAACTATTAAAATTACCCAAATTTTTCATTTAAACTAGAGCATCACTGGTATTTTTTATTTTTATCAAAATTTTAACTGTAGTTTGACTAAGGTGGTGTATATCTGTCAAATGGTAGTACGTAGGTGCCCTAAGGCCAGCTCACCCAGGACCTCTATCAGATCTTGGCTGCCAAACAGGCTGGCTTTCCAGTTTTGCTCCTTTTGAAATTTTTGCTTATTTCCACTGCAGGCTAGATACAACCTTTTGGTGGAGCACCCCCTAAAACACACACACACAAATAAGAACCAAAATGGTACCCTCTCAAGGGGATTAAAAATGTAATCCATGGTAACAGCAATTCACCCTCATGTGTAAATGTGCAATATTGAATTGCAGTCCTTCTCAATCTTCAACATGTTCATTGTCAGCGACAAGTTTCAGATACCTTTTCAGGTGGGAGGGGGTGCACTCATGTGAACTTGATGAAAGAGTCTTTTAACATGAGATCTATTTTCAGCAGGGTATGCTTCAAAATCATGCATTCTTTAGTGACAAAATTAAAAGTGGGGTCTTTTGATGAGAAATGAATTGATTAAATTGGTGGGTCTTTTTTTTTACAACAAAATTGCCATAAAAAACATTTTTGATTTAAAAAAAAGGCAGGTCTGGAAATTTTATCATGAAAATATAGCAGGGAGTGAGTGATATTGCCCATCTTTAGATTAAATAGGGTTCTCACATCATTACCTTTGGAACCTTGAAAAGAGGAACATTTTTTCGAGACCTGGGGAAAACCTGCAAAATTGATTTATTTTTTGGGGGGGGATTGGCAAAAAAGCTGGGAAAACAGCATTTACACTTAAAATTTGAAAAAAAATCTTTTGACAGTATTTCACAAAACTTTCCATCTTGTAGAGCAATTGATTATGGAGGCAACGTTTTTCTGACGTGTCTCAAAAAGAAAAGGACCAAGTAACCTGGGAATCACATTAAAAAAAATCAAAATTCCATAGGAACCTTGATTGAAGGAAGTATAAAAAAGCTTTGAAAAAAAATAAGATTGATGGGCCTTTTTATACCCAGTTCCATCATATTTTCAGGAAAATAATGGATTTCTGTACACATAACACATAACTTATTCAGTGGGCGTGGTTCAGTGTGTACACATAAATTTTAGTGGTTTTCAGTTGTTGTTTGTTGACGATATTATGGACAGTGCGTTGTCATGCAGTGTTGGTATCTATATGGGTTGGTTTATTTTTTGCTGGTGGTGTGGAGATTGTTTCATAAAATGAAATTGATATATTTCTTAATTGAAATGAGAAATATTATCATCATTTGGAAAAATATATATTTAAGGGGACTTTGTTGTCAGGTGATTTGTTTGTGTGCAGTGCAATGTTTAATGGTTCTTGTGCCCCTCTCATAACCCATATTTAAAGCTTGCCTTAGGGAGTGGTCAGAAATTATTTGTTAGGGATACTGGGTAATGTAAGACCTTGGGCACCAAAACATTTCAACCCCCTATTAACATTACTATCTCCATAACATGTTGTGGGAGAAATTCATTTTCTAGAAATAAAAGACTTTGGTCTGGTAGGAAGGGGTTTGTCTAATTTTGACCTGACAGATTCAAAAGTCCTACCCTAAACTGATTTTCCATAATATGAATTGTATGAGATATTCTGTTCTGTGATATAGTTCTGTGCAAGCATAATGTGTTAATCAAAGTAAATTATGTGGCCATCATACGGGGAATGTGCCTATACTAATTGCTGGTGCCAACATCTGTTAACCGAACCCTTTCTTTAACCACAATATGAATGCCCGACAGTAACATAAAACAATGCTGCCAGACGATATTATATACCTCATATATAGATCCCTGTCATCTGATTGGTTAAAAGTGGAGGCATTAATTCAACTAGCTTCAAGAATTGAACCAAAAATAAACTATGCCCTGGAAGAGCGGGCATAGTTCATTAACTATGCCCTGGACACCTCTTCCCAGCGTAAAAGACTGTCGTACAAACTATCCATCCGTATTATGAGTGTACATATTGAAGCTCAGCTGGTGTAAGAGATAATATAAGCAGACCGTATTTTATTTACTCGTATGTGGGGAGTCTGTGCTGTAGTGTAAAGTCTGATACAAACCGGGGATACAAACAAGAGAAAGGGAATGGCTGAATCGCAGCATCAGTAGGCCTAATCATGCTTTGAGGTTGTTGTTAC
>JAMKCH010015402.1:0-25431 GCA_023653785.1 Ophioderma brevispina | reverse complement strand
TTTTCGCAGATATCATTTATATTAAATAAAGGACGGCACTATTACTACGAAAGCTCTTTGTTTCATACTCTATTCTATTCATTTTCTCATCTTTTTCTCTTCTCTCATTTACTCTTTCCTTCTTCCATTATCTCAAGGATGGATAGCTGGTTGCACAACAGGTAGATATATAGTAACTATGAGTTAAAAGGAAAAAATGGAAAGGTAGATACGGGGTTGTTATGTTGGAAACTGGGAGGTTATTGTTGTACACTTTATTGTACTATTTCTTACGTGATTTAGCTTTTTGGTGGTAAACGCAGTGACCATAACATTTTGGGAAGGCGGGGCGCAGGCTAGGGTTGGTCTTCATTTAATTTTCACCACATACATGGGACTATCACCAAAGCCATTTTTGTCTAGGTAAGTGTAACGTTATCTTCATTACTACGCTTAGTTTGGAATCTTGTTATTTGATGAATATGGCTATAGACATATAATTATATGGTTTAATTTGAAGGGGAAAAGATGCCTCTTTGTGGTGCTTGTTATAATGTTTCATTAAGTAGAATCTTATAACTTGTTTGCTATCATAATTCCATATTGACTTTTGCCTATCAAATGGTATATAATCTTACTATAATTAAGAATATTTGCAACGTTACCGCATCCTTGTCACTGACTTTGTCCTCAACTTCAATTAATCGAATAAGCAAGCGATTTTATCAATTGAGAACCAATAATAACGTTAAAAGATCACATAATTATCACAATTAGAAAAATATGATGCATTTATCGCTCTTTGTGTATGGCCTGGTAAGCAGTTCTTCGAGGTCATTCTTGACGAATTTAACGTACGATATTATTATGACTAAAATTGGCGCCGCCAAACATTTTCTTTATTTTTTTTATTGATGTATCATTTCAATCGAATTCGCTATGTGTGCCAAAAAATTTTCGATTCATTTAATTCTTTTTACATAAAACGTTGTTTCAGCAAGACTGATATACAGTTTGTTTGATTCAAAAATTCTGTCATTTCGAGGATGGAGAAACACGGATGTTGCGTCCCTTATTAAAACCAATAAGAGTGAGAAGATACGGGGGTACCCCCCCTGCGCGTCGCCCCGCGCCAATCAGGAACTTTTTAGGGCACTTTTGGTATTCTTTCTTGCTGACCAAAACACTAGGCTTTATCTTAACGATATGCTCCGAAGCAACACAGTTAGACCATGACCTAATAGAGGGGGAAAATACGGGACGATCATTTCCTGGGACGATCAAACGATAATTCCTATTCATGTCGGCGAGCTTTATCAATAATCAATTCGTTCACTCAGTGTTACTCTGCAGCAAAGAGGTTCTAATAGATAGAGAGGCAAACGTTTACTCAGTCTTTAGAAATTCATCGGCTCGCATGTTTTGCCGACAACAAAGTAAGAAAAACATGAGTACCAAACATAGAAGCAATGGCTTGCCTCCGCTTCTTCCACATTACTGTGGGTGCCGCTTTGCCTATATACACTAATCGGTGAGTGATACCAAAATTGATGTAGTGTGTTAGATGGTGGCCAGGTGTAATATATGCAAATGGATCAATTGTGCTCAGATACTCGTTTTTCATAATGCAATGCGCGCATAGGTGAAAAGAGGTATTCATTGAGGGCCGGGTTTATTTAAATCAAGACGACTGACGTTCATTTCATGCGTTGTGTGTCCATGGGTAGGACAAATTTAACCACCAATAGCACCCAACATTCCACAACTGATATTTTGACGGATGTTGTATAGAATTACATATGGGTGTATACAAGCACCCAAAAAACTAATAATTATTCCGTTGCATATCAAATGTCTGCGCACAGCACGGACGACTGGTTTGAATGGGCTTCACCCCCTTGCTCTGCAGCGATCACTTGTAACTGGACCGGCTCACACAGGAATCGCTCACAGTATAAAATAAAGTATTAATTAAGTTCCCAACTGTAAGTTTGTACTGTTTTCGCGGCTGTCAATATGGAGTACCAAAAGGTTAAAACTTCACGAGACAAGGGTTTCTTCATTAATGATTTCGTGTTATAGAGGACGGGATGTCATTTAAGGATGAGTGAGGGACTTGAGGCTGCCTGTAGGAGTTTTCAAAGCATTATTCTTGGTGTTCAACCTAGATTTGGCCAGGACCACATCCTGACATACGTGGTACAGAAATAAAGCACGAAAAAGAGAAAGAATAGGAAATAATATAAAGAAAGGAAGTAAAAAAGAAACAAAGAAAGGTCATCCCAAAACCTTCCCAGAAGTCCTCACTAAGCCATACTCTCTAAATGTATAAACGAGTGAAAATTCATTCCCCCAAAGAGTGACACTTCTTGTAAAACCACTCCAAAATGAGTGGTTGGTACTTAAAAAGTTGTGGATGTCCAATTCAAAAAGAGTAAAATCACTCCAAAAAGAGTGGATTTCCATTCGTTGAGGGAGGAGTTAAAACGAAGGACAACATTTTGGGGAGTTCAACGAAGGACAACACGAAACGAGTGGAAATCCACTCCTTTTGGTTTAATAATGTTCCTTTGTGTGAAATAAAAAAAAATAGGGAAAACAAAACTATCAAAAACAGTGATGCTTTGTGTGTAGGCTATACGAAAACTCTGCACGGTTATCCTGTTTAATTAGATCCGGGTAGGGGACGAAGCTGGAAGATGAATCTCAATCACATTGTGTGTTAAGGACATGGATAAAGATAATGCCATTAAGGGAACAATAGGGGAAACAATTAGCGAGATCGTCCAGGAAAGGAAATAGATGTCACCGGTTGCCGCCTTTTGTTAATAAATCCTACCACCATCCAATTTAGCGGCGTAAGGTATGCGATAATACGTGGATCCGGGGTTTCCTACCGGAAATCATTTGTCCGAAATTTTATGCATTGTGTATGGGATAGGAAGCACCAACGATGTAGAGAGGAAAAAATAAATAGCGCATATTATTCTATTGGGTTTTGTGTCATACGGTAATTTTCTGTCATAACTGTGCCAAAAAACGCTTGCTGTACATAAATTTACCAGTCAGTAAAAGCGGTACTCTTTGAGCCTTGTATTTTTGCGCCACCAAAATGTGCGCGTAGTTAAACGGGCGCACTAAACAGCGAGCGTGCATGGAGTGATGACCGTTTGACACAAAACACATAGATATATATGCGCTATTTTATTTTATCTACTCCTCCATCGTTGTGCATTTCCTATCCAATGCATAAGAATTTCGGAACAAAATGATTTCCGGTAGGACACCCAGGATCCGATGTATTTCGATTCCAGCAGGAGGGGGGAAGTGCGCGCGGGGCATACTGGAAGGATTTTTAAACCAATTTTGGCAATTTCAGCCAAGCGCAAGAAAACATGGAAAAAAATCTTACTACGTCAAACATAGGTATGAAAAACATATGAAAACTGTAGTGCAATACAAAAATACCTTTAGAAAAGTGTCATATACTGTTTTGGGGAGAAAGATGAAGATTGTTTTCTATAGTTTGAAGAGTTCTGAGACCAAAATTTTGGTGCTGCAACGTGGGAAATGTGGAGACCTTGTAAAATGGGGGGGGGGTAGGTTAGAAACAGGTAAATTGAAATGAGTCACAATGTAAACCAATTGACAGGGTCTCGTATAATGATTAAAAAATGGTAGAGTCAGGCCGGTAACCCGGATTTGTTAGTTTTTACCTCAGATTCGAGGAGGGGGGGGGGGCGGGAGTTGCGAATTGGCAAGAGGTTGTACTTTCTACAGAAATGTAACCTTTTTTTTCGACCAAAAACACATAAAACCATAATTGTGCCTTTTTAGCCCTTTTAATTGTTTTTTTGGGGGGGGGGGCTTTTTTTTTTTAAGATGGGCGTCTGCCCCCCTCGCAGCCGATTACGGGCTGGGTATAGTTTGTATCGGTTTCAACCTTAGGTTAACAGGTTCAAAAGTAGAAGATCAGAGATTTCGAAATAATATTTTTGTGTAGTAAGGAAAAGAGGTCAAAGAGCACTTAAGATACTCACCTAAAATGCTCATCCAAAGTTTGTGATGAATCGGATTTTTGAGAAGGTCATATGACGTCGTAAGGTAATAACATATGAAAATACTGCATAAGGAAGAAACATTGATATTTTGCAAATTTAGTGGGCAAATAAATCATATTGTAACACGGGAAACATTTCCATTCAGGTAGAGAAGTTATGACGTCATCATGAAATAATGTTAGTATGTGGGTCTATTTTGGTATCAAAGGAAAGAGGAACACTGCTACATTGCAACTAAAATTCAAAAATGTCTGTGATATCCTGTGGGGGGAGGAACTAGGAGCTGTGTATTTCCTCCGAAATGGGGGGGGGGGGGGGGTTGCCACACCCTATCACCAGTTTGGATGATAACCTTACCTTGCCTATCCCGTAGTGTTTTTGATGGGGGCATGAAACGGAACAAAATTCAATTGGCAATGACATTTTAACTCATTTGAAAATGGGGGTTAGTAGGGCGAAAAAGAATAGAAGAGAGCGGTAACAACCCCCCCCTTCTTGGAAGAAGAGGGTTAAAACTAATCTGTAATTTGTATACATTTAATTTAGGTATAAAGTATGACTTATAACACTCATAATTCAGATAAAAACAGACATTGGAGTCAGTTCGACATGGTATCGGCTACACCAACAGCCACAAGGTAAAACAAATCAACCTAACCGGAAGTTAAAAATTTAAAATTTGGGGCTTTCGAGGTAGAATTCCACTTATGGGCGCGCTTGGGCAACAGTTCAGAAGTTATACTTGTTTACGAGGATACATGACTTTCATAACACCCGTTTCTCAAGATTCGGAAGTGATCGGAACATTTCAGATGATTTTCACAAGATTTTTAACAATTACGGGGGTTCCAAAATCACCCAAAATGCAAGCTTATTTTCTACAGTGGTAGCTCCACAAAGGAATGACGGATTTTGATGGGGTTTCGGGATTTTCTGAACACAATTTCCTCTATTTGGTGATAACAAACTGTCAAAAAAAGATGAAATGAAATGTATATGCACTTCCAAAAAACCCCTACAGTCAGGGGCACAACATCCGGTCAAATACAAGTTTGTGGACAGCTTTCACGTAGTCACAGCATCGACCGCGGCAAAGAGATTTAGATCACAAAAGGCTTCGTGTATGCACATGAATACCCATCGAGTGCCTAGCTTTTGTCATGACAAAATGGGTAATCGAATTAGATAATTGGTGGTTTTCGCGTGTTTGTCCTCTCTCTATTCTGCCATGGTTAGACCATTGGAATTTGTCCACGCTGATATGTCATGGAGTTAGGGATAAGGGGACAATCACATTCCGAAGCACTTCATAAGTTACTAAACCACTGTGTAAAAGACTGTATTAGACCCTTAGTTTGTTTTCAACAGGTGGATGCTTGTATCATTACGAATTGTTGGTTATCTGGTCACATCTGCAGTATTTGATAATAGCATCGTAGTCCAATTTGTTATGCTGATAGTATCTCGCAGCCATACGTGTTACCAATCAATTGACGCCTGTACGAAGCAAAGATACCATGCATGATTTGGTGTAGAAATTGTGGTTTGCTAAGACACATTGTACGAAAAGGCTAAGGGCAAATTGGAAAACAAAAATGGATCCTTATACTGGTTAACTTATGGTTTTGGTTTGATAGGCTGGAAAGTGGTGTGTTGTTGTTCCTTTTTCCTTCTTTTCCATTTTTGTTTGATTTTGTAACCTGTAAAGTTAATTTGAAGCATGGTCGTGCATGGTTCTGCTAAACTCGACGAATAAACACTTATTGAACGCATACCACGCCAAAGATAAAACACTTAAAACCTTACGTCAACTTTTTTTGCAGTTCTTATAGCTGCTTTCTACTAGTATCCTTCTTAACATACGTATTTTCTGTGATATAATTCATAGTGGTTGTGCGCTGGCACCTTGGCGGTGATTAATGATTAAAACAGACTAGGCAGATGTCTATTCGGCGTAAGCAACATCGGGATGTGAAGGGAAATCTACGACTGTGAAGAACGCTGACTTGTCTTAGAAGTCTACCTGCGACCATTTATCAGACGCAAAACTACAGCCGTAGTCTGTTATTATTATCCTAATCCCTTGGTAATATCCAAATATTAAAAGGACATTACGGATTCATTTTTTTTGCAGAATTTTTTTAAATGTACAACAATTTCTTTCCGCACAACCTATTTCCTAAAATGAGAATCGCAAAGCGGTGAATCAATTGTACGTTTTTGGGGTTGGCTACTATGAACATAAAGACCCCAAAAAAAACGCAAGCATGTCTAAATAACCCCCATATGTTACAAATACAAACCATTGGTCCTTTGCGCGAAAACATAAATTATATCAATAGTTAATTTTTTCTTTTTGTAAATTTTGATACCTTCGTGCCCCATGCGATCAATATTGCCAACACCATACCGATTATAAGAAATTTCTCCCTTTTTAAAAGCTTTGCATAAAAGGGATAGCCATATTGATTGCATTCAGTGAAAGACCACATTATTCCCGTGACGTGTGTGTCACTCAATGCATGACCTGATGTCCTGGTTGGTGTAATTTAACCTTTGTAATAATGTCTTCAGTTTGCAACTTTGTATACAATGTGACACATTTTTCCGTAATCATGGCATGGTGGGCCATATGATCACACGGAGGCACGAAAGGTGTCAAAAGTTTGCAGAACAAAACAGACCTATTGATATCATTTTATGTTTTCGTGTGCAAAGACCCATGTTTGAACTTTATGGGGGGTATTTGACATGCTGCGTTGCTTTTTTGTGGGGTGCTTTATGAACTAAGACGTTTTGTTGGGGGGGGGGGGCGAGACGCCCATATTTTTTTCAACCTTCCACCCAAAATATACTTGTTTTGCAAATTTTACCGCTGTCACCCACAAGACCCCTATTTTTTGGTACATTTTGCAAAAAATTCAACCCCAAATGTTAACACAACAGAGCGCGATAACATTTTACTGAGTCTCAGGTCTTTTCCACGAAAAGAGATTTTAAAAGTGTTGTTTAGTCATGCCATGATTCCTTCATCTTCAGATATATTAAATTGGTGTCTTAGCTTACAAGCATGGCGCCTTCTTTACGTTTAAAATGGGGTTATTAATTGCTGTTTCATTATCATTCGCAGTGGCATTAAGTACGGTGACCAATATTATACCGTTTGTACCAGTAGTCGATGGAGACGTTGTCCTGACACAACCCCCCCCCCCCCCCCCCCCCCTGGAGTTTACTTCAACGCAATCAAGTCAACAATGTGTGGGAAACCAAATCCTGGTGGCAGTAACCATAAAGACGGGTAGCATTGTTTCACTGAGAGGCATATCCTGAAGAATACCCCGATTTTTTTCCTTTTCAGATTTGCTGATTTAGAGACACATTAAAATAATTTTATTTACACATATCGAAATAATTTGATTTGGATGCAATAGAACAACAGACGTTGATTGGACCATGCCAGATGGAACGTAGATGCCTAATTACTTTTACACATATATGGCGATTATAAATGATGAAGCATTTGCTTGTCCAATGGATGGAACGGCTCGTGCGCATATGAAAGCTGGACATACCGTTTACATGTATCACATGACGCACAAGCCAACGCAGAGGGGGTATGGCCGGCGATTCCTACGTGGGGGGGGAGGGGTGGGGGGGGGGTGGGCTCTTAGTGGGGGGGGGGGGGGGCGGACGTGTGGGGGGGGGGCTTCTTTTCCGTGGGCGGGTTGGGGTGTTGGGTGGGGGTGTGGCTTTCTCAGGTGGGGGGGTGGGGGGGGAAGGGCGTGGCACCCGCAGAGGACTTGCAGTTTTGTCTTTGGTTACCACATTATTCCGGAGGAAGAACACAGATGGCTCCATTTAGATTGACATGATCAAACAGACTAATGGAATATAAATATAAATTTTTCGACAAATTTTGCAAAAAAAATCGGGTAATGCCATACCATAGATTGGTTAAGTAATTCAAGCTAGAAAGTTTTCATTATAATCGATAACAATTTTTAGGTTTCTTCTAATTATAATACAACTTCTTCCTTTCATGTCGTCCACCATAACAATAATTATGCAATTTCCTTTGTTGACAGAAATCCTAATTTTACAACACATATCGGGGATAAAGAGAAGACACACCAACCAACATGGCCACCCCAACTTAAACAATGCACCAGAGCTTCACTAAAAATTATTAATCCCATGTTCCTTGGAGATCAAGCTCTCAAATATGGATTCACATGCCAACTTTTTGGAATGGATTTATGTGCGCAAAATGGTCACGTTCACAGGTAATATCAGACGTATGTCGTATAGTAAAAATTGGTCTAATCTTGAGGGTCCAAAAATGTGTGGGCAAGCGACAGCTAATGTGCATATATTGTGGGTAGGTACTGCCTTTTGTCATTGTGAGTGGAATTGAACTTCTGTTAACGGTTTGGGATAGAGGAGCAAATTGGGGCTAAAATTGGTATGTATGTGTTGAAGTCTTTTCAAGGGCCGAAAGGCTTGTTGCTGTGTTTAGGTGTGTAGGTAACAGGGTAATTTTTGGATGCCCAATTCTGAGGGCAAGTTATTTCAAGAACTGAAGTACATCCAGAGACTGACAATGTGGAATGTTCCATGTTCCAAAATGGGGGGGGGGGTATATATCGAGGAAATGTATAATGAGTGTGCTTGGAGATAGGTGGTGAAATAATAAAAGTAAAAAAATATTGTGAAAACTGAAGGCATCTGGGGATGATTTTATAAAACAGGAACATTTTAAATAGTGTTATCTGAAGAAGGGGTATAAGTTTGTTTGTATCGGACTCGAATCAAGAATCAAATCCAAACCCCATACATACTTAATTGTCAAATTACCAAAACTAAGCTGGTAAAATAGTGTAACCATCACAATCTGTACACGCAGTCTGAGGTCTCATCTATGTGTTTTGGATATGGGGAAGATAGATTAAATAGTCTAATTCAAATGCTTGAGTCACATAATTTGTGGCGTCTTAATGTTACAGAAACAAAGTGTATCAATCAAGATCCCATAATACATCGTGTCAATTATTCCCGTATTACACAGGCAATAGCAGATAACAGATGTTCCATATTGTGTGGTGGGATATGGAGATGCGTGCAATACATGTATAATCCATGTTTTTCCTTGGACACTTAAGTGCTCCATGGGCTTCCCTGCTATGGCCTATATGTTTTTTGTCATAATTGACAATGTTCATTTTTTGCTAACTAATAGATTAAAATTGAAACAATTTTGCTGATAACATGGGGATTAGGTTAGTTATATCCAAAAATGTGTAAATGAGAAAAAATATAACCCAATTTTGAGATCTTAAAACATGACATAGTGTCAGATATTTTTTTAGGTAATATACAATAATAATAACTGGTTTATTTATTCTTGTATCGTAGCCGGTAGGCTAAATTGTCAGAGACATACAACAAACTAATCGAACAGAAACAATGCAACTTCAAGGCAGCAGCTTAATCAGCGCCATGACTTTCAAAAAAAGAGGGCCATTTCATTCCAATAGAGTGACGGTGTGCTCATTTTAAAGTGACTTTTTCTCTTAAATCATAAAATAACAGCCTCAACCCCAGAACCCCAGATTTTACCTGAAGTGGTCAAACTTTTGGTGTTAGAAGAAAGCTACTATTTTTCTTATTTTACCCTGTGAATTCTTAGGGCTAAAGGATATTTGGGTTGGAAGTTATGAGCGAAAGTGTGGCCCATTTTGGTCGACCAATATTAATTTTACAAAGTACTCTATGGGGCTTACAAAATCACGTTTTTCGCTCGCACATCAAAACGTATTGAAATATCAGCGCGAAACTTTACAGATGGGATTTTGGGGGGGAAAAGGCCATTCTATCAAGATGAAAAAACATATACTTAAATCGGGTCATCTCCTTTAGCAAACTGCTTATCCACAGAAATTGCCTGTGTTGAAAAATGGCAAAAATAGCATGTGTTGATATCCACAAAAAGTAGCCTTTGTTTAAATTGGACATTCTGATGTTAAATTTGTTTTGCTTTGTCTTTTCTACTAACAGCTGATCTTGAAGAAACTGAGAGGGAGTGGAGAGAGGAATTTTCACGCTGGAAATATGAAGACTTGCCTGATTGGAAAGAAGCGTTTGATGATTATAAAAACACAGCTAACACATGTACTGATAACTGTCAATAAACAATATAATTTATATTTATACTTTTCCATTGGTATATTGAAGCACTGAGGTGACTTTGGCGCGTTATTCTTATTGTCAACGCAGAAAGTATTTCGGAATGAGAATATGAAATGATCTGCGTATGGACCCGTCAAAATGTCCAGATGTAGGTACAAACATGTTAACCCATGGAAAGCCATGTCAACTCTGTACATAATTGGTCTTTGTATCCACATATTCTGATGGATTTGCACACAATGATCCATGGTTAGTTTTACACATGTGACCACAACAGGTGTGAGGTCAAAGGTCACCGTGGGTCATTTCAAAATGGTAAACACATACACAATTGGTCATTGTATTCACAAACTTGGGTAGATTGTCAAGGGATGTAAGGATTGTTGAGTAGATTCACACATGTGACCGCAACAGTAATGAGGTCAAATGTTTGTCTTTGAGCCATTTTCAGTCATTGTAGGTCTGTACATTGATGAATTCCCAGGAGACTCGGAAGGAGTGGAGTTTTGGGAGTTCCTCAACACATGAATGTCAAATGTCACTAAAGGTCATGTGGGGTGAGCGAAGACACAATTACGCATCGCGTAATACCGAGTTCTGCTTGTAACTCTAAAGGAGAAACCAAAGTTGTTGTGGTATTTAT
This sequence comes from Ophioderma brevispina, assembly GCA_023653785.1. Classification (NCBI taxonomy): domain Eukaryota; kingdom Metazoa; phylum Echinodermata; class Ophiuroidea; order Amphilepidida; family Ophiodermatidae; genus Ophioderma; species Ophioderma brevispina. Next base: position 14,562 of record JAMKCH010015402.1, on the reverse strand, counting down.
ATTAAATTTCATATCAATTTAAGAGTGTGTATGTACTTCTTGCATTACAAAGAAGTTTTGTTGTTCATTTTGAATAAAAAATAATAAATGCGAAAATACAGAAATGTTTTCTTTGTACCGTTTCATGTAAAGTCAACCGAGCTATCATCGTAGGGAATCATGGTTGCAGCGCGGCAGGTCAATCGTGCTAACATACTACATTTACATTTCGAAATTATTTTAGATCGAGAAAAATCAAAGCAATTGTTAGGAAATGGTGTGCCTAATGTATTGTTATTATCGGTGCAAAATTTTAACCGCTATGGGCAGTAGCGGTTAAAAAAAAAGTAATGGGATACACTCCAACTCTCCAACTGCCGTCTGCTACTAGGAGAACAAACAAAAGATCGATGAAGTCCTATAAACGTAAAAAAAAATCGTAAGAAGGCTGACTCTAACGTAACAAGAAAATATCGAAATGTCCAAGCCGTTTCTGCTATAGTAGATTTCAAAATAGGTGAGACCTCATTGAAAGTTTTAGGTCTGTCCATTCACCGTGAGAGGTAAGACGAATTGTTTTAATATCCACAGGTAAAAAAGTTTATGATACTCATACAATGTATAGTAATATAGCTAGTAAATACATGTTGACCTAAAATACATTATTTTACATCTAAGATAGCTTGGATGTTTCAATTAAGTATCAGGATGAAAACACCAGCATTTATTTCATTAAACGTTTTATATAAACATAACTTACCTTTGACACAGCAAGATATCATTCCTTATCACAGCATTGGAGAAATGATGCATTCTTATATCAATGCACACATAACACAACTAAGTTTTTATTTGGCTGCGAAAACTGGGCCAACCTTAGCGAAAAGCTGGTTTGACATTACGGCCAACCTTGGCATAAGTCATTCTATTATTAACATACCATTGTAGAACTGAATGCATCAATTTCCAGTAAGTCGATTCTGTACAGGAACTTTGTACCATGGACACAATAATAGACACAAAGGCCTAGTCTCCCCGTGGCCGGGGATTGAACCCAATATCAATATCGCCCTCATCGAAATATGCAAGGGGGTACTTTTGCCCCCCCCCCCCCATGCCCCCTGGCGCGCACTGGTAAAGATGCGTTCGAGCCTGCATATGAGACCGGTTTCTCCAGATATGTTTATAATTGCTTTCGAACGTGACGCTACGAACTAAAAATTAATTACAATATCAGCCGATTTACTGGACTTTGACCGAAGTACGAGCTAGGCCAATCTTGAATCTTACTAGAAAAAATGCCAGTCCGGAATGCAGTGATGCGAGCTTTGAGAAAAGTCAAAGGGGCAAAAATCACCTTCAAATGTTACTATATGAAGATATTATACAAATCGCCTGTGGGAACTAGCAATACTAAAAACTTGACGATTAATACAGTAGTCAACGAGTAACCAACAGAATTAACATCTTCCACTCCACGGATGCGTGGTAAACATATACAATAAATAGGTGCAAACAAGCCATGCCTAAATTATCTGTAAAATAGGTTTCGTGTTTGATCTATGCAAAGCAAACTGTTGGTGTTTAAAGTTTGCAATGGGAATTTGTTGAAAAAACTGGACTCTTTGCAACTGTTGAAGACTGTCCTTTAAGTTTAACGAAAACTTTTGGAGATTTGAAACCGTTGTGTTAGAACATTGCTAGTTGTTGTAAACTGAAAATGGTTTACTCTATAATGCACGAAAACTCATTATCACCTCGCGACAATAGATTTGACTGTCCCTCATGGACAGTCATATGTGTATCTATATATCAGAGAGGCTCATTGCCTAATTATACTAAAGGTCACGTGGTAAGGTGTACTTTTCAAACTCTGTGCATGATATTTGAGATTTGCAGTTTAACAGGCAGCAAGTCTTTACAGGCACGCTATTAAAGAGTCGGAATGTCTGGTTGTATTCCTAGTGCAATTATGGATTGTCTTGCTGTATTAAACCCAATTACGATCTCCAATCCTGTGTCAATTTATGTGTGCGAAAACACGAAAATACAAATTCTTGTAAGTAATCTCCTCGCCAAGGCGTATAACGGTGTAAACATATACAGATAGGTGATCATTTAACGCTAACAAACGGCTCAGTCACAGAGCCGGATATTTTCTAGAAAACACTCCAGATGCTCAAGACTGGTGCCGATTGGCATTTTTCAAAATCGTGAGCAGTTTTCTTTTTCATGTGTCGTTCTGGCAAGGTCTGGGACTATTCTGTACAGACCCTTGAAGTCTTGGGTGATCGGGAGCACGTAGCAATTTTGAAAAACCCGCCATGATTTTCTCGCAGCCTAAAGCAATCCTGGGAGGTTTTTGCGGATCCTGAAGGTCGGCATGGACATGGACGGTTTGCCAAGCGGTAGCATGTGAGTGCTAGTGTGAAGTGTTCGGGAAAGTCAAGCGGGGAGAGATGCAAGCAAGCCACTCGGCATGTTAAATCGGCGACTACAAAAGATAATCTCCGACTTGCAGTCTTGATAACTTGTGCCATTGTGTTAAGGTCAGAGCTGATCGGGGAAAACTTGGATTTCAATTAAAAAGCCAAGATTTTGACCTGAGAATTAACAATTTCTCGAATTAATGGACACTGCGGCGTCGACAAACTTGGATTTTCAATCGAAATCCAAGTTTTTCGACGCTCAATGTCCAATAATTAAAAAGCATTGCTAATCAAAAAGAAAAGTCGAAGTTTTTCTATTTGATATTCCAAGATTTAAAATGCGCTAAAAAACTGGATTATTATAATGCAAGATTGTCAACGCCCAAGGTCTAAGATTCGAAAATCTTGATTATCAAAGCAAAACTGGATTTTCAATTCGATAATCCAAAGTCTCCATTTTAAGGTTTTATGGTGTTGATGCGCGACTAAGAGATTTTCCCTGAATGTCCTTCAATTATGAGAGTGAGTCCACTCGGTGCCGTGTGGTCCCAATAAAAATCGGCTACAGTGTCGATCTCTTCAATTAATATTTTAGATTGGTTATTATTGAATCACACGACAAAGAGTGCAGTCTACCGTATTTATAAGATTATTAAAGAGCCGGTTGAAAAAGGCCTACCCTGGCAAGTGACATATCACACTGTGGAATTGACACCACCATAGCTCTCTGTCTCTCTCGTTTCTGACCTTCTCCCTCTTTCTGTCCCCCTCTCTCTTCTGGCACCCCCCCCTCTCGCTCCCACATCAGGAAACACGATAGGCCAAGTCTGTGATTGCGGGAACTTGGACCTGCAAGCTTTGAGTGACTGCGGTACCCACTGGTCCCAAAGTTATTCTCTATTATAAAACTTGTCGAAAAACTCTACGTCATCCACGAGGCCGGGACACACATGTGATAGTAAGTCGTTTAATCGATTTTAAAAGTACACATAGTCGACCCTTGATTACATACGTCTGGCTTCCAGAAGTTTGGGCATACCGGTTTAACGTTGTTTAGGGATTTCAAAGTAGATCCATATCACACATTGTTTGTCAATAGATTTCTTTTGGAATGAATGATTAAAACTGGAAATTTTCTGTGCGATTGCTTTAGTTTATTTGTTGAGACCGATTTCCCTGGGGATTTAAGTCCTGAAATCGACCAAGGATCATATCGCTGAATACGTACCAATGATAAATCGTTTACGACTTTAAGAACACATGACCTGTTGTTGGTAATTGTTAGTAATTCTCTGTATTTCAAATATTACATACACAGTTAAGAACACGCCATGACAAAATTAAAAATATTGACAAAAATAATTTTTGGTCGGTCTAAATAGGCCTACTAAAAACACGCACTAGCGGTGTAGGGGAAAAAGTTTAGCAAATATTTGTTAATGGATTGACAGGACAAGACATTGCTATCTTAACCAAACTAGATTTTCACTAAAGAAATTCTAGCTAAACGTGTATAAAAAAATATGGAGAGTTTTTATGAGTGTTAATAAAGAAACAATTGTACAGACAGTTTAAAGCTCGCCACATGTATATAATCCTAAAAATTGTGTTGACCTTTGTATACTAGCTGGTATCGCCATCGCCATTAGTAGAAACGCCTTTTGCGTGTGGCGATGATCCTAAATCTTGTGCTGTATATATCTCATATCTTTTATTTGCTCGTCAAACACAGAGAGGTAACACCTTGCGCTTAACGTTGGACATTGATAGAAGACGTCCATGCTGGACGCAGATGACATAGGTCGCTGGCGGAGTAATGCCATTCACAATACCAAATTGTTGTCAAGTTGCAAAACACTACATTTTGCACATTCCCAAAACCTACATAAAAACTACCTTTTATGGGACTCATTTGAATGCATTTCTTCGATTGAGTCTATTATGTTTGGCAGGGAGTAACCAGTGGGGCCGGGGGGGGAATAAAATCTGCCCCCGACCACACCAAGAATGGGAAGAAAACGGGAGCAGGAAGAGAAAAAGAACCCCAAGAGGACAAAGAAAAGAGGAAAGGGCGAAAAATAAAAAAGTAAAAGCGGAAAAGAGAAGAGAAAGGGAAACAGAAGAGGGAAAAGGAGAAGAAGAGAAGAAAGAGTGAAGGAAGGGCAGGTAAAAGGTTGCCCGATTGGCCCTGGCGCCAAACAACCCCCCCCCCCGCTCTTCGATTTTTTTTTGAAGCGACTGGAAAAAAATATGGGTCTAAAAATTGGCGTCTAAAAAAATCGGGAAATTCTTAAGTCTTCCCCCACCCCCCCGAGGCTAAGGTCTGGATTACGGCCCTGTGTCTGGAAAGGCCATTAATTTTGTACAGTTTGAACTCTGAACGGCTAAACTGGCCTTGAGGGTTTAAATTCACTTTTTTCACATAGTAGGTAGGCATATAAAATAATTCATTAATGTTAATATTTGACAAAAATCAGAATAGCATTGTGAATTTTATTAACCGGGTTGAAAAGTAATCATAGTAATGTTTTCCGAAGTTCATCGTACGGAAAACTAGTTTAGCGCCTGTCGGAAAGAAGCACTTCGCGTTCCTTTGTGTTGCTCTTTAAGCTCCATTAATTGCCGAGGATTTTATGCTAAAAGCATCCTCAATGCGCCTTTGTCCATCATGTGCTCACCTTTCAGGCCTCTGCATCCAATCGAATCATTGCATGTCCTTGTCCGCTCTGGGCTTCATCGTCTGTCACAACTCATCAGTGCTCCACGTGTGTAGGATGGTTTTTCCTCCTTTTTTTTTCCCCTCATAACTTTTGTATCAATTAATTTTCCCACCCTCTCGCCTCCATTTCCAGTTGTTGTTATGCTCTAGTTTCCAATTATATGGGAGTAGAATTCCCTTGCCAAGTTACTGAGGACGGCACGCCCGTCTCTTCTGCCGAACGGCGCACCCTGTGTTTGTAAGTAGACGCAGTTCACATAACATCAACTGCTCGTACGGCCAGGCCAAGAAATTGTTGCGCAAACTATATAGGTTTTATTAACTGCTTATTGTTGTATCATGGATTCTTGAGCTAGCTGCAACTAAGTTGCATTTGTTCTCCCTAGTATTATTATGTTTTTTAAGTTTTTGAGTTTTATTGATTTTTTAGTTTTTTTGTTTTTTTTAATTGTTGCCTTTTTTTGACATTTTCCTTCTCCCCATGTTTTATATGTGCAAGTGGTAGTGGCGGAAAATTTAAACATTTTTGGCAACAAGTTTCACACAAATGTATTTGTTTTCATCTTTCTGATTAGGGCCCATATACATTGTAAGAATAGGGGTAATTTACGCTGTTAATTAGGCCAACTTGCTTGCAAAGAGGGTCCTTCTTCAGCTCATTAAATGCATACTTGTGCTAGGCCCATTGCTCTAAAAATGTTAGCCAAAATAATTATTGTACTTAGTCCATGATTATTCGATGACATTTCCTTTGCTTAAAATCCCGGGTTGAAATCGTGATACTTTTTTTTCCCCTCTTTCTATTTCTGCTTCAAGCTGCATACTTGCAAGGATTTATCACCTTTGTTGTGCTTGTTGGTGTGCGCGCACTTGCAGCGTCCGGAGGGATGCCGCCCGGTGGGATGCTGCTGAGATGAGGCCTACGTCTGGGCTGGCCGGACTGTTGCAGGTTCTGGTGCGAGTCTGTGAGGTATACGCAGGTATTCACATACTCGCAGGAACCTTCGCATTAGCTGTTTGGATGTCGATTGCAATGAGGCCACGCCGGGATGGCCGGACTGTTCCAGGTTATGATGCGAGTCTGCGAGTATTTCACATACTCGCATTACCTGGACTTTATTTTGTTGGATGTCATTGTTATTTGGTTCTCTCCATCGTACGTGCTCTTGGATTAATATCCTACGCACAACTGATGCGTCAATCCCGTTTGGGTGTCCTCTCTCTCCATTCTTTCGTCTGGGAGCTAATCCGCAATATCATAGTCCGGGCTCCATAGACGTTGCGTGAAAAGTCAACTGAATCGATTGCCTATTTGTTCATCATTGTTCCCGACTGTGAGCCCTGAGAACCACAACTCCTGCCACGCCGTGGTGAAATAATCATAGTCCTGCAGGTTATCATAGTCCGGCTCCATATACGACAACGGAATAAAAGCGTGAAACAAATGTTGCGTGGAAGAGTCAACTGAATCGATTGCCATATTTTCCACCATTGTTCCCGGACTAGTGGAGCACCCGGAGGACCATATCTCCTGCCACACCATCACAAATTTTGGTCTTTAATCTTCCTGTGTGAAGATTACACTTACCATCGGCTTTAATCCTCCTGTATGAAAGGTTACATTTACGCATCGATTTATCCTCCTGTGTGGAAAGGATTACATTTACCCATGCCGGCTTTCAATCCTCTTGTGGTGAAATGAATTACATTTTAACCATCGACATTATCCTCTGTGTCAAAGGATTTACATTTACTGTGTGGCCTAATCCTCCTGTTAAAGGATATACCTTTAACATTGGCTTTAAAATCCTCTGTGTGAAAGGATTACATTTTTCCATCGACTTAATTCTTGTGTGAAGAATTAAAATTTTAGAAACATGGAATATCCTTTACCCGGAACCCGCGTAGGGGCTTCGCCGAAATACCGGGCTATGCCGAAATGCCCGGTCATTCGGCAGATTACCTTGCCGTACGGCTGGGGTAGCTGGTGTTATCCCAGTAGTTCGGCACAAGAAGAATCCTTATTACAAGCGTGCGGTTGTGGGAATGTTAACTAGTCTTTTTGTCCATTTGCGGTATGGACTCAGGATGACCGAATAAGTGTTCCGAGGAGGGAGGGTGCAGAATTAGAAAATGGCCTCAGCTTCGTCCGACAGGCTAAGCCTTAGCTTAACTAATAATTTTAGGGCCCTTTCATTAGTTACAAGGGAGGGGACCGGAGAAATTGAAAGAATTGTTTGGAATTGGCTAACCATCATGTAAAGTTACACATAGGCCCTATTGCATAGAACTCCTACACCCATCCCACACACACATTAGGTAAACACCATATGATTTACTACCTGCTGATATGCAGATAGGTGCTTGGTTTACTGAATAATAAATTTAACATGACCCCCTTCCATAATAAAAAAAAAATAAAATCACATAACCCCCTTATTTGTCAGTAGAAATCACCATAGGTTCTAATCCCAATCACAATGTTTGTACACAGCGGACCCTAATAACCCAAACACTAACCTAATTCCTAACCCTAATCTTAACCCTGGGTCCCGATAGGGCCCTATACCCTAACCCAAACCTAACCCGTATTGTCACCGGCCTAAAATAACCCCTCCTAACAATAAAGGGGACCTTTCAATGGGATCCCATCGTATATCAATGCATATAACGTATCCATTGTTTCCGAATTCGGCTACTTGATAAAAGAACGCGGGAATTCCTTCTCTTCATCTTTCATGGGGTCTCTGTGGGTGCTTTATGCGTTACAAGATCGTATCTACACCTATTATACATACATGATTGTTCCTAAATGCCAAAAGCTGATTTTTAATGATTCAGTGTAGATTTCGCCATAAAATCCCAAAACTGCTGTAAACACATGCTCAACACATCAACAGCACGTTATTTTCCACTTCCCGTCTCTCTGCCGAATGCCTCGGTACTTCGGCACTGCCCAAAGTAGGTAACTTCGGCATGGGTATTTCGGCAGCCGGGTAATTCGGCACAACCTCTCCCGCTTAGCTTACCATCCATTTGTTATGGTTGAAGAACCTATCGTGAGCGAGGGTTATGACGGTGACCATTCAGAGTTTCTGATGTTGCGGGCAGCATTCTTACTAAGGGCTAGGAAAGTCCTATTTTTGGAGTGAGAGTGTCAGAGTCACTCATAAGTACGGCCTTCCGCATATTTCGCTGAAACAAAGTCCAAGATATGTGATTGGTATACCGTCCAAGGGCATTACATATAACCACACTAACGTGAGCAGCCGATATCTCTCCTCCTATCTGCGTCATTGTTCGTGGTTCCGGGTTGATACTGGAGTGGAGCACGAGCCCTTCGCTTGAGTCAATATGAATTTATTTAGGATGCTGGAAAAGATATGTACCCACAGCGTTTACGAACATAGGGGTAAATGTAACTCAGATTTATACGTGCCATTAAATAAAAAAAAAATTATTCCATGAAAATAGATAGTCACCAATAAGCAAACAAACCTTTCATTTACCATTTAATAACATGAATACATTTGCTATCAGGAATAGGAGGTGTCAAAACAGCGGAACTCAAGTTTTACTCAAAAGCTTAAAAGGGAGTCCGGGTGGTATTGTGACTCTTCGCGATTTCTTGAGAAACAAAATCGTAAAAATAGGAACAACCTTGACCCATCCAAAACACAAATGAACTCAGTTTCACATATACTGGATGATCCACCATACAATCACAGAGATGACAGAATTTCCTCCAGTGTCGGAGGATGAAGTCAGAAATATTATCTGTAAATTGCAAAACAAAAGTTGTTCATTGGAGGTTTACCAACATGGCTACTTAAACAATGCATCACACAAATGCCTGCTTACACATACTATCATCAATATGTCATTCAGGTTGGTACCTTCAACCGCTTGGAATTGGAAACAATGTATTGTTTCGCCACTGATCAAGAAAACTACCTTGGACCCTAAACGAACTCAAAATTACCGACCTGTCTCAAATATCAACTGTTTTCAAAAATTTTGGAAAAAATGCGCATCAATTGCCCCAGACTCTAGACTTAATACCCACATGTCTAAAAATCACTTGCTTGATCCACACCAATCTGCTTACAAGCCTATGCATGGCCCACTGTGACGAAACAGCCCTCCTCAAAGTGAAAAATGATTTGCTCTGTGCTCTGGACCGACACCAAAGCGGTTACATTGTTTTAGTGGATTTAAGTGCCGCATTTGACACTATTGCATTTTGACATTTTAGATGATAGATGACACATTAAATTTGGCATTAAAAACACTGTGAGGTAGAGGGTACAGTCTTACCTACGTCAACGTCGTATAAACGTAGAAGTTGTTTTGCAGCCAATTTTTCAAAGAGCCTACCATGGATTGTGGCCTACCACAAGGTTTTGTGGTAGGTCCAGGGACTTTTAGTTCTTATACTTACCCTCTTGGACAAAAATAATAAAAAAAACATGGACTTAACTATCCATATTGCAGAGGACACACACATCTACACGGAATTTGATCCAAAAATACCTGGAAATAGTGTCACTTGCACTATTCAAACTGGAAGCATGCATTAAAGACATAAAAAATGGAATGAGATCTACATTAAAACTCAATGCATGAGGACAAAACTGAATTTTTTATTGCGGGTACCAAAAACACTTTAATAATTTCACAATGTTATCACTGAATGTCGGCGGAACTTACAATTGTACCATCACCTACTCTTCGTAATCTGGGTGGTAAACCTTATTCTGATCTGTCCAGGTCCTGCCAATTTCTCCACTTGCCAAGTCCACTCAATTTTCATCTCAGAAACATTCCCGTATTCGCGCCTACATTGATGAGGACGGAAACATGTAATCATGAGGTAGATCACTTGTAATTTCTAAACTGGACTACTGCAACTCACTTCTATATGGGTATTAACTTAAAAGAAAAAAGAGACTTCCAATTATTCAAACAGGGACTGCAGACTCATATTTAAAGTACAAACGGAGGGAAAATAACACATTATTAAAAAAACTCCACTGGTTACTGTTAATGAAAGAATCATTTCAAAACTCCCTTACACTAACATTAAAGAGCAAAAAATGAAGCTGCACCCAATTTAACATATGATAAATCGTATTCAATGCCATACTCACAACTCTCAACACACAATGTATCTTCCTTCCCATGGCCGACAGCAATCTCTCGCTGTCAAAAAAAGAACATATAATCTAACGGTGACAAAGCTTTCCGCCATTCAGCACACATTTTTAGGGAATAGTAACGTGCAACAATGCGTTGTTTTGTTTTTGTTGTTTGTTATTGTTTTCGTTCCTAACCTAAAACATTTCAAAGCAAAATTGAAAACATATCTTTTTCCAATTAATTACATGTATGTTGTATTATAGTTTTTAAGATTGTAGCTTAAGATTGTACTTAAGATTTATGTAGTTATGTTGTAACTGTAAGACCCTGTTTAAAGCCGCTTGATCAGTCTAATGCTAAAGGCTGCTATATAAATACTGATTATGGTTTGGTTGGTTATTGTATGGCTCCATCATCCATATTCCTATTTTAAGTCACAAGGAATTTTGCTGTTTTATCCATCCTGAGGACCCTGACAACATGCCGCGTCACTCCATGGAACAATCCACCCTGTTAAGGAGGGAATTTTCACTATTCAAACAATATTTAGAGAGCTGTACAAACTGCAATTGACTTTCTTAAATTTGCTCTTGGGCCTGGGAGGAAGAAGAATAAAGATATGTATTTTATGCAACAAGAATATCCAAACATATAACATATAGAAAGAAGCCTTGATATGAAGCTAAAGAATCTAGGATTTAGCCTAATTTCCCGAGTAACACAAAACAATGTGTTGAAAAAAAAAATGAATCTATCGCTCCTCCTCCTCTCCAACCCAGGCTTGATAGCTCAGTGGGAAGAGCGCCGATCTAGTAATACGGGGATCGGGAAGTAGTTTGTTTTAGCTTGGGCACTTAAGTCATAATTTGCTAGGCGAAGATATAAATTATGCACGTTTACTGGACAAAGTGCTGACCTCAATTAAATCTAGGTGTGGAGTATATTAATAGCTAAAGGCACAAAAATACATGAGGCGTGCCAACTAAAAGTTTATTTCCCGGTGATTATATCTTTTAAAAGGATAAAAGCAAAGTCCAAGTGGTGAACAATCGTGATCGTGTGTGTGAGTCCGTTTAATCTCTGATTCTGGACATTTTATATACACCTTTCTGACGGATGTGAACCTACTAAGCGGCATTCATTTTGACATTAAAATGGCGAATGCTGTTTGTTCGTTTATTTTTGTTTGTCGTCGGAGGGGTTTGGCTACGATGCTGCCAATAACAGTAACTGAAAATCATATAGGATCCCAGGTTTAGGAACTGTGATGGGCGAGACCCCAGTTCATACGCCGCGATGAATACCTGGATAGATAAATACATCGACGTTTTCCGCGGGATACCGTTTGCAGAACCTCCAATAGGACAATATCGTTTTGCCCAAGCCTCCCGGGCGGCACCTTTCACAATGGATATAACGCACTATTTTAGAAGTCCTTGTCTCAACTTGGAACGAATACTACCAATGACGGCGACGAAGATGTCTTCATCTTAATATATGGACACCAAATCCCAGGGTAGGGTGTCGAAAACTTATTTTACTGTATTAAAACAGTGGTCATAAATTCATAATAGAGGGAAACAGTGATTTGTACAAAGATAAAACGTGTGATAAAAGGTTTGATTTCATACGACCTAAACATTGTGATAGTTAGTACTTACTTGTAAAAACATAGAAAAACTAATACGAAATCCAATGCAGCGGTTTTTAAACCACTTTAATAATTTTGTAACAAGGTGTGAAACCAAGAAAAAAAATTAGAGGACACTTCCACGATATATCATATTATATGAACATTTACAGTAATATGCAAGACATAAATAATATAAAATTAGAACAATATGCCAATATGTTTTTCGTTATAAATATGAATCAACGTAAGATTAAGATTTAAAATTTATTGTGTCATGCAATTTTAAAGCTGTACACGGTATTTCAACCCACAAAATTATGCTTTAATTACTCTCAAATTATAGGAAACTTGGAAGAACACAGTACTTTTATGTACAAAAATATCAAACCATAATAACCATAGAAGCCTTAATGAGGCCAGAGACATGCGAGTGGTATTTAGCATAATTGTGGGCTGTCTGCAACATTAATCAACCAATAATTTTTATATGTGGAATATCACAGATCGCATATAAACCACCAAAGGTCACAGACCGGGCAAAAACATGAGGGCGTCGAGGGATATCAAACTTGGCCTGTGCGTTCTTGTGGTTTACGCCATAATCAACTGTCTACTGAATAAATCAACTCGGAGTGGTTTTTTTATTATAAAATCATTCTGTTTACTCATAAGGACGGTGATTTGGGCTTATCATGTCAGGTGAAGGTTAATATATATATAAGAACCTTTACCACAAGCAACAATATCACTTTTGGAAAAAATCTTGAGGGTGTAATATTTTCCAAATGTGCCAGTCTCTAAATCGAATTTTTTTTAAATTACGAGGACTGGACAGTCTACTGGGATTGTTTGCTTTGGTTCCCCATGCTTCCAGTCATGGTGTGGTTCACGGTGGTGCGTTTTGTTAGGAGATGCAGTTTGGAAATAATGATGATGGCGTCCCATTGGTTGGTTTTAACGAGGTCGTTTTTGTCGGTATTACACTATCGAGTGAATTTCCTTTGGATTCTAACTCTGGTAAGTGTGGCATATTAAATGTAACGTCTAAGTTTAAAACTAATTATGATTTACATTTAAGTAAGAACATTTTTTTTTAATTTTATGTTATTGTTTAATTGAATTTTCAAAATGTGTTTCATTAAAAATACTTTGAAAAGTGGTTAGCTAATGTATGGGTCCCTAGGAGCTCCCTTGATATGCACTAACGGAAGTGTAAACCCCTTATGCAGTGTTAATTAAGAATCATGCATGCGGTTTAAGGAAATTGTACTTATGTTAATGTTCAAAAGGTTATTATTCCAAAAGAATTTTTTTTATTAAATTTAAATTATTTGGAAACTCTAGGTTGTTAAAATAATACGCAGAAAATATCCTTTCCTCGAGGACATCCGATTCGGATGGTTTAACGAGAGTTACCGTATTTGTTTTGTTCATGTTCAGGTGATCCTGAGCTGCCTGGGAACTATGGATTATGGGACAAACTTTTAGCAATGCAAATGGGTCAAAGAAATACATTTCAGGTAGAGGATGATTGTGATATTATAACATTCAATTTAATGCCAATACTTGCAAATCGGGGGCGCTCTTCAAAAAAATGCGTTGTTATGCTTTAAGGAAGAATTTGGGAACATTTACCATACGCCGAATGCATTACAAAAGTGAAGTATAGAACATGAAACTAAAAGCACTAACACTAAAAAACACCAACACTAACCTACCTAATAACCTAATCAGTCAGAGATCTAAAGATAGCAAATCATAATAAAAATATAAAGATTGCCTCTCATCTAAAAAAAAACAACAAATAGAAATGTGGCGCCACATCGATCGTCACGTTAGGACAACACATCATGTGACACCGCCCCGTTTTTTTACTATGTACTAGAGGGTAACATAGGTCTATCATTAATATTATAGTTAGTCTAACGATACAAATACTATGATTTTAAGGTTGTTTTGCTACCTGATTCTAAAATCGTTCACCAAGACACATGTCCATGTTTCTTTATAGTAAAAAAGCAATCTTAAGCGGCCTTTTAAAAAGTTTTCCTCGATTTGAACAAAATGGTTGACCACCGCCGTATAAGGAAAGTCTGTCTCGGAGCTTGTATGTGTATTATGAGGACTTAAAATTTAACTTCTTTTACAGCATTTGGAGGAAACCCGGACAATATAATGATTTTTGTCTGAGTGCCGGTGGCGGCCTAGTGGGGTTTACATTAAGCTCGCCACAGAGAGGGACACTTTCGATAATGCAATCATACAAGTAGTTTGGGGGGCCAGTTGCAATAATTATTAGGCTTGTATCAGAGATGGGGGAGAGGATGGACCTGAGGGTCAAGAGGTGAGCAATGTCGGCCACCAAAACGGAATCTGATATTGGCATCATTTTGAAAGGTACATTTTATTTTGACCATGATAAAATGACTGCGAGTATCGAAAAAAAGAAACATATTACTTAAAATATTACAAGATTGTAGTTTCCCTCGGCGTTACCTAATTTTATGCATGTCCAGTGGTGAATAAGTATATGTTGCACATAAAAGGATTGGAGGGGAAGTGGTTGAACGCCATTACGCAGCCCTATAGATATACAACCACCATATACAAGTCGCATAACATTGGATTTAGTCAATTTATAAAAAGCAAAACATTCTTTGACC
>JAMKCH010015401.1:0-46756 GCA_023653785.1 Ophioderma brevispina | reverse complement strand
TTCGTTAAGAGCGTGTCGGAGGACGCTATTTTTACGAAAAAAATGCCATATTAGTCTGATTTGTAACATTATTTATTTTTATATTATTTTTATGTGAGGGCGCTATTTTTACGAAAAAAAAAGGACGAATACATGTCAAGAAATGTTCCGTTTTATAGTCCCGAGACCGCGGCACTAATGAATTACCCAAACTTTGATTATATTCGCCACAGAAAAGATGCGTGCGTCGTGTCATTTTGACTTAATCCTAACAGGTTTCGTGCCATCTCAGCGCAGTTCAACCAGTGAGCGGAAGAACCCTACCTTGAACATCTTAACACCCCATGACGGTCGATTTTGTTTAGGATACTTATTTGATGTTATAACTGAGGTGAGCGCCTACTCCCCGTCGTGAAGGCACATCCTCAGCTTAGTAAGGTTTTAATGCCCATCTCCAGTGTACCACCCATGAATGGTCATCTTTTTGTTTGGTAATTTTTGTGTTATACATGAGTGAGCACCTACTGTAAGGAAGCACAAAGGCTGACAAAGCACACAGATCACGGGATGAAGTTTGTTACTATTGTTGTCATACCCGAGCGAAGTACCGAGTACCTCCCCCCCCCCCTGTAGTGAATGCAGGTAAAGCATTTCAAGAAGAAAGGAAGCGCTAATCAATACGGACCTTTTAACTTTCTTGGAGCTCGAAAAAATGATGTGACAGAGGATAAAGTGTATACCCGAGGGTTGCCGCGCCGGTGCCGCGCCTTGAAACTATGAAAAGTAGCCCAAGTTGGGGAAACCCGCGGCGGCCTTTTTTTAGGCGCGGAGGATGTAAAAAGTTAGCCAATTGTGCGCGTTAAAACGCGCGTTGGCAACACTGGCATGCTTATGGGGGTATGGATTATTAAATTCTAATCGCATTATGGACCCTGCATGATCATAAATGTTTTTCATCAAAAACATATAGAAATGGAAAACATAAACGTCTGTAAGGCTGAATGCCACAGCGATGCTGTTGTTATATGTGTGTAACAAGAAGGAACTGATTACAAAAAACACAAATTCTGTAGTGTCGTATAGAATGGTATTTTTGCGGGTCAAAGGTCAATTCCAGAGACATGATTACTGTCAATATTCTTAATGAAATTTAGAATATAAGTTAGGGACCATCAACAATGGCGTGAATCTGCATATGCTACTAATATAAAATGTGCATTATAATACATAGTAAACGAGACAAACATAAAAATTGTCAAGCTGAATGCCACCGTATACTTAGGTGATAGTGGTCGCAAGGAGGACTATTGAAAAGATAATATCGTAGTGTCAAAGAATTGACATTTTTACTGGTTAAAGGTGAATTCCACCAAAATGGAGCGCGGATTTTGCCCCCAATATATGAATATATCAATTCATACAAAATCGAAGGAGAGTTATATATTTAAAAGGCACAGTCAAGCTCAAATGACTTACCTTACATTTGCTTTTTACGCCTCCACAAAACGATCAGTGGTGTATTGACTTGTATTCATCATAAATGGAGCCTACTCTCGGGCTACCTCGCATCACATGATTTTTTACAAAACTCAAAGTAAAATTTAAGGCCCAGAAATTGTTACTTGATATTAGGAAACAAAATCACTAAATGTGTGCGATTACACTTGCTCACACCATGTCCAAATAAGCTGGAACCAACCGGAAAAATATGCCTCAAAATCCCCCCTTCGGACAAGTGACCCCTGTTACGCCCTTACTATGTGCACCGGGTTGGTTTTTCTTCGATTTTATCATTGTGAAAAACAAGATTTTGGAACTCATTTGTTGGTAATGTCTAACTTAGCGATGCCTTTTTTAAATTAAAAAATAATAACCTTTTTGCCATGAGATAATTTCCCACTCTATTAGACACTAACAGGAACGTGATTTAAAATATAAATTAACAAATATTTTTTGCTTGGGTAGGGGCCTATAGAGTAAAACAAAATTAATGATATTAATCAGAAAAGATATTTTAATTTTAACCCTTTATGTGTTCAAAAAGAGCAATTTCATTCTTGCGGACCTCACGCCACCCTGTTTTTTTTTGAAAAAAACAAAACCTATGGCAAATTTCATGTGTTGTTACCCAAAATGGTAATGTTTGTGCAAATATTGTAAAATTGTCCTTCTATAGCAGGATATCACATCAAAATGAATTTACAAAAGTGTATGTGAAAGCATGGTCGTGCACATTCTTGTCCATTTGAGCTTTTTGAAGCCCATTCGAAGCAATGATTTGCCCTATTTCCGGTAATAACCGGGGACTCGTATTATACTGCACTTATGACACCCTCAAAGTCATACGCGGATTTAGGGGGGGGCGCGCGCCCCCCCTATTTTTTGCAAAACCAAAGGGCGCCCTGTATATTAGGAAAGGGACTTTTTGTGGGCGCCCTTGGCGATACAATTTATAAAATTTGGTTTACTCGCTTTGAAATTCTGAAGAGCATGGGGTACTCTTCTTTGTTGTGTTGTTTGGTGCTCTGGTTCTTGAAAATTATAGGCATCGGACTACCCCCCCCCCCCCCCCCCCCGGTCGTCAGAATTTCGACAACTTCGAAAACGAGTGGAAAAAAATAGGGTTACCCGGCGAGCAAAGCGAGCCGGAAAATTTGTTTAAAAGCGAATAGTGAGGGCGCCCCCCCTCTATGAGAAATCCTGGATCCCGCCCATGAAAGTTGTTCCTTGGATACCATATAAGGACCAAGTGAGTGAAAAATCACTGCCCCAAACCATAAGTGAGGCCCCCCCCCCCCCCCCGGATTTTCAGATCATTTTCAATAAATTATGAGGGTTCGTATGACCACTCAAAGAATGTTCATTCCGGGTTATATTCCTTTTCTATACAACCTTAAACCCTTGCTTAACAAAGGTTGTTGCTACCCCCAGTGACGTTCCTCGGCGCGTTGTTAGAAAAATGCCAAGGCCTTAGTAAAAAAAGCTTCTGGTACTCTTTTCCTCCTGCCTTTCGGTCTTAAGCGAAAAAAAAAATGAGAAGGAGTACCTCACTGAGTTGGGTATGCATAAAAGTCGAAAGGGTGAGAGGGGGTGGTTGCAATCAAGACTATTTTATGGTACATTTTTAAATATTATGCACACTATGGGTATAAAAAACGAGTAATATTAGTAAAACTGTCCTACCTTTTATCATATTAAAATTGGATTTTCCCTACTCTCTGGGACTTATGTCATGTGACGCATTATACTAGGTATGTTGGTACTTATTTGGTAGCAATGGAATGAAGAGGGGACTATACCTTTCCACTGTTATCAAAATAAGAAAGCATCGGTGCTTAAAACGAAACTCCCGCGGGGGTGGTAACACTCCCATCCCCTCCCCCCTTTATTATAAAAGGCTTGGTTAAAAAACAAGGGTTCAGCGCTTGTGAAAAAAAATGTGGCCAATAGACCAATAGGAAATCAAAAAGTCGGATTCAATCTGGTTCAGCCACATGTTATAATCATGCCTAGCCTGTAAATAGGAATAACTCAAACATTAAAAAAAACAACCATAGAAAACAAAAGAAGATTGCGCTGTACACTGTTAAAATGTGCCGTTCAGCGTTTTGACACATTTTTAAAAACGACGTTTTTTACGCTTTTGCACGTTTTCGAGTCCCTTTTTACATACTTTGCACGTTACGGAGGCCCGGCTGACAGTCAAAATGGACATTTTTAAGATTTTTTAACCGTGTAGGTGTATAAATTTACTTACCTAATCCACTTCTCGGCTATAAAAGAGTACGCCGGCAGGCCTATTTTACCATCTTAAAGACACTATTCAGTGATTTGCTCAAATCAGCCCAAATCGAAAGAAAAAAAATCATCAAAAATCAGGATTTTTTTTTTGCCCATTGTCTGTAAACAATACAGGATCCCTAAACATACCCTGCAAAAATGATAAGACAGAAGCAACCTAATAGGACCGCAAAAAAATCGGAGATTGGTATTATTGTCCGACGGACACTTTCTACACACGTAATTGACTGGAGAATCGTATTGGAAACACTGCCGTTTTCATTCCTTTTCTGTAAATTCTACAGCTGGAAATGTTAACTTATGAGAATTCACAACTTATCCTTCACTTTGAAGTATTCTTGCAAATTTCAATATTCGTCAAATCAATGATAGTGTCTTTAAGCTAAGAGAGATGCGCCTCAGGCCTATAAATTTACTGAACTAACCATTTCCACTGGCGGATCTACATAGGGGGGGGCTCGGGGCACGCCCCCTCGTTGGAGGAAGATGGGGAAGAGAAAAAAATTAAAACAACAACAAACCGCTTACAAGAAGAAAACGAGTAAGGTGTTTTAAAACTTCCTATCCTAAAAGTTAATTATATTCATTATAAGCGTTGCGTGTTTTTTAAGTAGAAATAGCTGCAAATTCTTGTATTGTATTGAGCCACTTTTCTTCTATTATGAAATTGTCTTGATAAAGGTACAGTTTAATCATCGAGCATTTTGTATGCCATCTTGCTTTTTTTGCTTTTGAAGGTGGTTGTTCCGATTTATGTGTATTGTGTTCTCTACTTAATATGAGAGCCTGGCCACTTGCACATACGTCCCCATCAGTTACCGTGGGAAAAAAACTGCAGTTTGATGGTAGACGCAAAGGCATGTTGCAAAGCCCTATCAATACTGTGCTATAAAAGTGGTTAACCACTTAAAAACACGGCGGTTTTTTGTTTATATTTGGGAATTGAAATGGCATTCGATGGACTCAAATTTCAGGACGACAATGGAAAAAATACGGCCTTTCATCTGATATTCAAAATCGATACTACTTACGGTGTAAATCGGGGGCGGTCCCAAAGACGATCGGAACACGCCCCTTTAATCAAATGATTTCATGAGCTTTTATTGTACTTTGACAGCTTTGACCCATAGGACAACATTTTTGTGTGTTTTCGATGGTGTTTGGTGTTGCAACTAATTTTAGCAATTAAAAAATTACCAATATTTTATTTAATATCAATTCTAGGTTTGTTAATTTTCTTAAAATATTTTTTTTGAAAAATATCAATTTTACCGTTGGTTGTGTTTTCCTATACTTAACAAAATATGCTTTGGCGTTCCATGCAATATACACACGGCATATATAGCTGATTTCATGTATAAATATTCAACCAGGCACTTATTAATACAAAGCTGACTAACTAGCCTTCTTTAATTTGGACCTATTTACTCAACGAGGATAAGAATTATGTGTGAAAATTTACTGTGAATAGCCCCCAACAAAAATAGAAACTTTGATCCAATTTTATTCAAAATTTAAAGGTTTGTGATGTAAATTCTCATGCTCGCAACCTAAATATCCTGGACGGAGTTTTCAAATTGCACGTGCTCACGACCACACAAGGCTGCAGAAGGCTGTACAGGCAGTCCAGACCTTGCTACAGGAAAAATAAGAAAAACTGCTTAGATTTTTCGAGAACAAAAGGCCCAATCGGCAAAAGTTCTTGCTGGCAGTCTGGAAAAGGTTTTCTAGCAAATAATCGGATAGGTGACTGAGCCTTAGAAAATGAAACACTGCAAGGGTTCCGTGCAAAGCGGGGAAGGGGTACCCCTGCAGCAAACCCCCCCCCCCCCCCCCCCGCAGGCGGGGACCACCATCCTACGCCCCACCACCTTAGCAAGATGGTTGTGCCAGTTATATCACCTCATCGTATCCAGTGGAGAAACCAGACATTTGCGGGGGGGGGGCAGAGGGGGCAGAAGAAGTGGTGCCGAGGCATATTGTGAAGGGGCGAATTGTGGTCCTTTTGGGGGGCTGGTTGGGTGCCAGGCAGTTCGGAGAAGAGGGCATGGTTTACACCTCTGCCCGTACCCTAAGATGATTAAAAATTAGCGGTTAAAACTATGAAGTTGACAACCGTGGACTGTCATCGCTTGACAAGATTCCGCAGATCAGATGTATAATAATATCAGGTTTATTTCGCGGTTTTTGCAAAAGAACACCACTAAACACCCCCCCCACACACACACACCACCACACAAATGCACATCCACACAAAAAAATCCACAATGCCTCCTTGCATGACTAATTTTCTGATCAACTAGTGAAACCATATTCTCATGTGCAATTACTGCAAGATTTGAACAGCCAAATTCAAAACCCAGATTGGGGGTGGGGGTAAGATGGGGGTTGGGTGGCGTGGTGAGAAACAAAGTGAAAAAGAAAGAAAGGCTATTTATCCAAACTTTAAAGAATGTTTTCGGTATCAAAATTTGGTTTTACAATATATTAGTGGGACAACTCTCCCAGATGTGTGAATGTGATAAAAACAGTATCAACAACAGTATGTTATTCAAAATTTCATACTGAAAATAGGGGGTAAACCTTTGACCCCATAAACTTAATTGTAGATATTTTAATTTTTGCATCATGCCTTTCAGAATCCTGGGACCTGTCGCTACAAATTGATATATGACAACCTTTTGTTCAAATAGGTCACACAAATTGCAAAATTTACTTTAATTTTGCCAAAATTTAGGCCGAAATTGGTCAAAATGCCCCAAAAAGAGGCCTATACCTATCCACTGTTATCAAAATCATAAGCATCGGATGCTTTATAACGAACTCCCGCGGGGGTGGTAACACTCCCATCCCCCTCCCCCCTTTATAAAAGGCTTGGTAAAACAAGGGTTCAAGCGCTTGTGAAAAAAATGTGCCAATAGAACCAATAGGAATCTAAAAGTCGGATTCAATCTGGTTTCAGCCACATGTTATCATCATGTAGATAAATATGAATAACTCAAACATAAACCATAGAAACAAAAGAAGATTGCGCTGTACACTGTTAAAATGTGCGTTCAGCGTTTTGACATTTAAAACGACGTTTTTTACCGCTTTTTGCACGTTTCGAGTCCCTTTTTACAATTATTTGCACGTTACGAGTCCCGGCTGACAGTCAAAATGACATTTTTTAAAGAATTTTTTTAACAGTGTAGGTGTATAAATTTACTTAACTAATCACTTCTCGGCTATAAAAGAGTTACGCCGCAGGCCTATTTTACCATCTTAAAGACACTATCAGTGATTTGCTAAATCAGCAAATCGAAAAAATCATCAAAAATCAGATTTTTGCATGTATGTAACAAGTACAGGTATCCTAACATACCCTGCAAATGATAAGACCAGAAGCAACCTAATAAGGACAGAATCGGAGATTTGAGTCATTATTGTCCGAACGGACACTTTCTACAACACGTAATTGAATGGAGAATCGTATATTGGAACACTGCCGTTTTCTTCCTTTTCTGTAAATTCTACAGCTGGAAAAGGTAACTTATGAGAATTCTACAGACTTATCCTTCACTTTGAAGCTATTCTTGCAAATTTCAAATATTCTTCAAATCACTGATAGTGTCTTTAAGCTAAGAGAGATGCGCCTCAGGCCTATAAATTTACTGAACTAACCATTTCCACTGGCGGATCTACATAGGGGCGTGCTCGGCGCACGCCCCCTCGTTGGAGGAAGAGAAAAAAATAAAACAACAACAAACCGCTTACAAGAAGAAAACGAGTCAGGTGTTAAAACTTCCTATCCTAAAAGTTAATACTATTCATTATTAAGCGTTTGCGTGTTTTTTTAAGTAGGAAATAGCTGCAAATTCTTGTATTGTATTGACCACTTTTCTTCTATTTATGAAATTTGTCTTGATAAAGGTACAGTTTAATCATCGAATTTGTATGCCATCTTGATTTTTTTGCTTAAAGGTGGTTGTTCCGATTTATGTGTATTGTGTTCTCTACTTAATATGAGAGCCTGGCACTTGCACATACACCCCATCAAGTACCGTGGGAAACAAACTTGCAGTTTTGATGGTAGACGCAATAATGCATGTTGCAAAGCCCTATTCAATACTGTGCTAATAAAAGTGGTTAACCACTAAAACGGCGGTTTTTTGTTTATATCTTGGGAATGAAATGGATTCGAGGGCTCAAATTTCAGGACGACAATGAGAAAAATACGGCCTTTCATCTGATATCAAAATCGATACTACTTCCGGGTAAATCGGGGGGGTCCCAAAGACGATCGGAACACGCCC
Organism: Ophioderma brevispina; assembly: GCA_023653785.1. Classification (NCBI taxonomy): domain Eukaryota; kingdom Metazoa; phylum Echinodermata; class Ophiuroidea; order Amphilepidida; family Ophiodermatidae; genus Ophioderma; species Ophioderma brevispina. Next base: position 38,681 of record JAMKCH010015401.1, on the reverse strand, counting down.
CTTTAAATCAAATGATTTCCTGAGCTTTTATTGTACTTTGACAGCTTTTGACCTAGACAACATTTTCGTGTGTTTTCTATGGTGTTGCAACTAATTTTTAGCAATTAAAAAATTACCAATATTTTATTTACACTTTCCCTGGACCCATGGGAGCTATGAATAATACCCTTTGGAAAATCGATAGCTGCTTTATGCATAATTACATTGATAATCTTTATTTTTCATATTTATTTTTATTATTTTTTTTACCTTCACGGAAGTCCTGGCCTCTTTTTATGACGATTTTTGTGTAAAGCTGGGTCTCCTCTATCGATGTATATGAGTAGCAAAACTACAAATCTTACAAATTCCAGGGTTTATTTGAATTTACCGCTGGCAATTGTATGAGATCGTAAGTTCACCACACATCTCAAATTACATAGGAAATGCCTATACCTGGCCGTTCACTGCACGCCGCGCCGTGCCACACATCCAGTAAATTGTATCATATGTCTTCTCCTGTTCTGCTCTCAATTTCACACATATCGGCAAACCAGTTAGTTGACTAGGTTCCCTGATGGTTTTAGATTCGTAAAATATAATTCTAAGATTCCAAAATGTGAAATTTATACGAAAACCGAACGTTTTCTACACCCGACTGCTCCATGAAATTTCACACTTCTCACTGAAAACTCTACAGCGAGCCGTGAATTACTTGTACTCAGTACGCGCGCATAGACTTGATAGACTTGATCCAAATCTTGGACTTGGCACGATCAGTTTGTACAGAATGGACCAGAAAGCCAGGACGTCCAAAACCAGATGAAGAGAACGAAATTACAAAACAACTTGGTCCACTTTGGACAAGAATGGCCAAAGATATAAGATTTGTGGAAGCATTCTAGGGAGGGGTTTCTCCATCGTGAAGATCAAAGCCCCGGATAATGGATATGGATGGATATGGGGCAGATTTTGCAAAACGGTTATTGCTTTAATTCTTGAAACGAATGAAAAGAAGTTCGCACATCTAGAAAAAATAAGTAGTAAGCTCAGGGGGTGCGTGACTAGTATTCTTTAAGGAGGGGGCACAGTAAGCAATGGAATCAAACTTTGAAATGAAAGTTCGTATTTTCCGATGCAAAATGAGTTCTGATTTCCAAGGTCACGCTGCAGCTTTTCATGAATATTAATTGGAAATTCCATCTGGCAATCTGGTCACTTCTAGCCAGTTTCCCGGGCAAAGTGTTAATATTAAATATCAAGTCTAGGTTTGTAATTTTTCTTAAAATATTTTTGTTTTTAAAATACTCAATTACCGTTGGTTGTGTTTACTTATAATTAACAAAATAATGCTTGGGCGTTCCATTCCATATACACACGGATATAGACTGATTCATGTATAAATATCAACCCGGCCTTATTTAATTACAAAACTTGACTAATAGCCTTTAATTTTGCCTATTTACTCAACGTGATAAGAATCATGTGTTAAAATATTACTGTGAATAGCCCATCCCAACAAAAATAGAAACTTGGGAATCCATTTTTATTCACAAATTTTAAGGTTGTGATGTAAATTCTCATGCTCGCAACCTAATACATCATGGCCGGATTGTTTCAAATGGGGGGGGGCCACGTGCTCCCGACCACACAAGACTGCAGAAGACTGTACATGACAGTCCAAGACCTTGCTACAGGAAAATAAGAAAAACTGCTTACGATTTTCGAAACAAAAAGGCCAATCGGCACCAGTCTTGAGCAGTCTGGAAGGGGTTTTCTAGCAAATAATCGGCTAGGTGACTTTAGAAACTGAACACTGCAAGGGTTCCGTGCATAAGCGGGGGAATGTGTGTCAAGCCAACCACATGCGCCACCCACCGCCCCCCCCCCCCCCGCAGGAGTGGACACCCCGTCCTAGTCCCACCACCAATATAGGCTAAGATGATTGTTGCCAGTTATCTCACCAAAAAACTAAGCTCTTACCATGGCGCAACCATAGCTTTGCGGGGGGGGGGCAGAAGTGGTGCCGAGGCATATTGTGAATGTGGGCGAATTTGGGTCCTTTTTTGGGGGGCTGGTTGGGTGGCCAGGCGTTCTGAGAAGAGGGGCTGGTTACACCTCTGCCCTTACCCTAAGATGATTAAAAATTAGGGTTAAACTATGAAGCTGACAACCGTGGACTGTCATCGCTTGGCACAATGTCCGCAGATGTATAATAAAATATCAGGTTTATTTCGCGGTTGCAAAATGAACACCCACTAAAACACCCCCCCCACACACACACACACACACACACATGCACATCCACACAAAAAATCACAATGCTCCTTGCATGATAATTTTCTGATCACTAGTGCAACCATATCTCATTTGCAACTTACTGCAAGGATTCTGACAGCCCAATCTCAAAACAAGATTGGGGGTGGGGGTAAGATTGGGGGTTGGGGCGGTGAAAGAAAGGCTATTTATCAACTTTAATAGAATGTTTTCGGTATCAAAATTGTGGTTACAATATATTAGTGGGACCAACTCCCAGATGTGTGAATGTGATAAACAGTATCAACAACAGTATGTTATTCAAAATTTTCATACTGAAAATAGGGGGGTAACCTTTGACCCCCATAACTTAATTTGTAGATATTTTTAATTTTTGCATCATGCATTTCATGACTCCTGGGACCTGTAGCTACAATTTGATATATGACAACCTTTGTTCAAATAAGGTCACCAAATTGCAAAATTTACTTTAATTTTGCCAAAATTTAGGCCGAAATTGGTCAAAATTGCCCCAAAAAGAGGGGTGAAAATGCATATTTTGGTCCATCGTCCCGCTATTTCGTGTCAGAGGGGGCAACTTTCCCCCTGCCCCCCCCCCCAGTCGGTACGCCACTGTTTACAGCTGCATTTCCCTCTGTATATTCTCGATGGCGTCTGCTGCACAAGAAGCCGCAGCTCCGGTGTCGAGTTCATTGCTATCACAGGGTTAGACGCCGGACATTTGTTTCATAGCCGCCATATTGGATTTTAACTGAAATACAACAATTTTACCGCTTTTTAAACCAAAGGGCAATTTTGTCTTTTGTTATACAATTATCTTTCAAATAAGACATAATAATTGCATGGCTTCAACTTAGTTATCATTTTCCTGACCACATTTGTTAATTTAATTGCCTATATACAGCAACATATCATATGTAGGCCTCCATATTGGGATTTTCCATCAGAATCCATCAATTCCTTAGTTTTTGCGTGTTTACATTTCACCACGGGGCAATTTTTTCTCAATTTATTTCCAAATTTCTAAGTAATTAACAACAACTATCCCCTTTTTTCATTAAGACATATTAATTGCAATGGCTTATCACGACTTAACTATCGTTTTCTGTCAATACTTATACAAGTGGCTGAACCGTCTAGGTACACCAACGGCTTTGTGCTATTAGCATTATCATCTGCCGACACAGTTGTTCAAATTTTTGCTGCTCGTTGCTATGGAATTGATCGTCTGCTTGGGAGTCTTAGTGTATTTTCGTTGGTTTGCTGTCTGTTTGTTCAGTCTTTTTCGTAGTAGTCTCTAAAGCTTCTAAGCGATTCGTAATATCTTTTAATTGATTTAATATTTCCAAATTATTTCTTGGCCGCCTGTAGACGAGTTTTCTTCGGCCATGACCGTGGAAAAGTGTATGGTGAATTTACACCAAAATGCACAGATGGAGAGAGAGATGACCTCTGAGATCAGAGAGGTCATTCCTCATCCTAGTGTTATTTCTAGGTTTCTTACTAATTCAAACTCCTATTACATTTTTGTGCTTGCCACCCCAGTACACAATTGGAGTAGGCTAAGCCACCGAAGATAGGGACGATTTACTGACCCCTGTATATTTGAGATTATAGTTCCGACATTGCCGCACTTCAGTCACCCTATGCATTCCAAAAAAGGTATAGTTTGTACCAAATATTTTTACAGGGGTCAACATTAAAAGTTAATTCCAATTATATTTTCAATACTTGCAAATTATTGCCCGAGGAAAGAGGACTCCAAAAAATAAGGTTTTGCTTATATTAAATGTTTACTTACTGAGATAAAGGCCAAAGAAGGTCAATGCCAATTATTTTGCCCTATGACCTATTTTGCCACATAACATAACTATATGCATTGACAAATTTTAAATGTAAGCTCAGTGTCATCAGTCTTATCTAAGTTCAGGATTAAGTCACCATTGTTGTTGTAGGTTTGTAATTAAAGGCTGACTCAAAGATTTTGAAATATATTTTTTGTGTATTAAATAAAAGTAGTCAACTAGAACTAAAGATAATCACCTAAAATGCTCAATTCCAAACAGATTTTTGTCCCTGCCGACAAAGTTCGGAAGGGGACTATAAAATGGGCTCCGTCCGTATGTCCGTATATCTGTGAGAAAAATGTTAACCCTGGAATGTCTTTTGAGAAAAATGTTAACCCTGGAACATTTCGTCATATCTTTTTTCCTAGATTAACTAGAGTAGCCAAACTTGGGTATATTATAGGAGGACAGAAGTCCCTACTAACCATGTAATTCATTCCCTCAGGGTCCTCCACTGGGTCTGTCAGGGGGTAGGGAAATATAAAACAGATCAATATTGCACACAAAAAAGGTCAACATTTGTCCGTATCTTTTGAGCTAGAGTAGCCAAACTTGGGTATATTGTATTGTAGAAGGGCACAATCCCCTACTAACCATGTAATTAATTCCCCCAGGGTCCTCCCCTGGGTCTGTCAGGGGGTAGGGAAATATAAAAATAGGTCAAAATTGCACAAAAAAGTCAACATTTGGCCGTATCTTTTTTCTAGATGAGCTTGAGTAGCAGCATTCAAAATAGTGGTAATCCGGTCATCAGAATTTACCAAAACTAGCACCGCACGACCCGTTTTACCTGCTGGTAATCCGGCTGATGACCACATTTTGACATCCAAAAACCACTTGAGTTTTAATCAAGGTTGACACCAAATCCAAATACCTTGCTATATAAACTCCTCAAAAAAAGTTTGGAAATTTTTTTCAGACATGTATTTCTCATTTAATTGAAAATTTTATTACACTCTTTTGCATATCAGTGCAAATATCCTCTGTACAATGACACCAAAATCATAAGAATTGATTTCTTCATGGTTGATTGACACTCATTTGAATACTGGTAGGTCTGAAAAAGAAAGTGCCAAATTTCAATACCTCAGTAGGTTTGCTTTGAACGCGGGTCTTTGAATAGGAAAATGTCAAAGAGTGGTCATTCAGTATCTCATCATGCCACGAGTATCAGATGTACAGAAAGGCTCATGCCATGGGAAAAATTGGATATCCCAGAATCAAGTTGTAGCCAATGTTGGGGTAAGCCCTAGTGCTGTATCAAAATGGAAAACAAAATTCTGTTGTCCGAAGCGGTTGTCCTCGGGCGACAACACCCCAGAAAGACAGGTTTATTACTCTCTGCTCTTCGGAATTGGAGATTGTCTTCCAGAAATTTACAGGCACAGTATTGACAAAAGACCATTCTGAGAGCCTGGTAAATTGCTAAGAAGCCAGCAGTGACAGCCCTTCACCATCAGGCCCGGTTAAGGTGGTGTCGACAACACCGGTAGTGAAATTTAATCATTCAACGATATTTTAATTCAAGATGGCGTCCAAAATGGCTGCTGAAATAGATTTACTAAAATGCATAAAACAAGAGTTATAAACGTAATTGTTCGAGGGTTTCATATTTTCAGATGAACATAATACATCTATCCCTAAGAATTATTCACAGAGGTTTTAAATATAAAGTGGAATCAAATTATGTCGGCCAAAATGGCCGCCCAAGTGTACTTTTTCCCCATTACAATGCGTCACAAGCAACAAAATTACACATGACTATAACAGGACGTCATTACAGTGAACATATCTACGAATATATATATATATATCTATAATATATATAGTATATATATATATAATAATATATATTTTGGTAGGTGTTATGTCGCCCAGATTTTTCAAATTGGTGCTGCGGAACTGCTTTGGGGGAGTTATAAAATATGGGGTCTAGGGAACTGAATTTGGTAGATTCTTGTCAGAAACAAGGTTTTTTTTTAAGCTTGATTTTATCCAAAATTGAGGTCATTTTTGAGTAAAATGTGGGTCAAGAAAAGAGTCCTACTAAATGGGGGGGTCTCTGGAACTTAAATAGACTTAAAAGGGGAGTCTGTTAATGGAAAATCGGCCTGAAAATGGGGTCTTATGTGCGGCCATACCCATACCAACTTTCAATGTGATAACCCCCAGGGTCCTACAGTAACTTATTTAACAGTCAATGTTTTGAGTAACACATATTAGTATTATTTTGCTTTCTTCAGTGCAGGGGCGCTCGCGGGGTAGTTCCTTGTCTCATACTCATACTTTGATGTTAATAAAAAGGGACAATATATTGAGCATTGAACAAAACATGCTGAACCATCACTTCAAATACAATAACCCGACTGAACAATTGGGTAAAAGAACAACACAAAGCTCGGACATTTTATAGAAACAGCAAAAATGGAAGTCCACCGGACGCAGCATATCAGACAATAGGTGGTCATCAACATTAAGGCTGGACCCTTTGAAGTAGGCAATCATTATACAGGGGAATATTTTAAAGCACAAAGATGAGGGACTATCCTTTTTCCGCAGCTGTCGCACAAGTGGAACTGAAGCATTTCAGCATCCCCCAGTGCGCGACGGTGTGGCAGACAGCTCTTTTTTTTGTTGAATGTACCTGTTTGCATTGCACACGCAATACAGGGCCTTCTGTTCTTTTACCATTCAAATTAACCGTCCATGATATCCATTGAACGGTTGTAGCTACCTTTGGAATGCGTTGACAACCATCCTCCATCATGAGGACATGTTTAGCTCTGGCAGGTGATGGTTTGTTGCTAGTTTGTTAGTTTCGACCTACGCTCCTGTGGGTCTTGGTAATTCTGCAAATTCTGGTGAATGGTGTCATGATGTAACATAAGATACACATTACTTTCTATAGTGTATTTTGAATGTTGTAATGGCCATTTTAATGGAGAAAAGGCCCCCTTGGCGGCCATTTTTTGTTCCCTTTGCGGCCATTTTGAATTTTTCACTTTCTATTTTAAAAAATTAAAAAAAGAAAAAACCTAAAAAATTAAATTTTATATCATCTGAATCTTTCAATTGAAACTTCTCGACAATTACTATTTCATCTTGTTTTTTAATGTATTTTAGTAAAAAAAAAAAAATTCACATTGGTTGTGCCTTGATTGTCCACCGAGGCTGTATTGATGCCATTATCTCTAGTGGCGCTAGACCAGTCAAGGTTCCCCCCGGTAAACTTGAAAAAGCATCCCCCCATGTTATCCTTGGAACGGTTGTAGCCTCTTTTTGGAATGCATTGACAAACATCCTCCATCACGAGTGCACTGCAGGTTTTATGCTCTGTCGGTGATGGTTGTTGATTATTTTGTACTTTGGACAAACACATCTTTGGGTCTTGGTAATTCTTCCAAGCGGTGAATTGGGTCTATTTATGTTTGGTAACAAATAGGAAATGGTACCATTTCTTTTGCTTATTCATGCAGGCAATTTCCTGAAGGGCGAGTACCTTATCTCTGACCTCAATACTTGACTGTTAAATAAGTTACTGTATACCCGGGGTTACTCCACTTGAAAGGGTGGTCATGGGGTATGTGCCAGCCCATAAGACCCCATTTTTCAGTCCGATTTTTCCCATTCCACAGACTCACTTTAAGCCTTTTAAGTTAAAGAGACCCCCACGTATGTTATGTTAAGAATCTGTTTTCTTGACCACGTTTTTACTTGAAAATAACTTATTTGATAAAAATCAAGCCAAAAAACCCCTTGTTTCGACATAAACTACGTACCCCCAAATACAGCTATTTTATTTATAGTAACTAGCCATGGTAAACCTAACCTGTTTGTCATATGTGACCTGCTCCCACAAAACCAGGACCAAGTCGCCAGAGTACTTTTGGAATAAAGGATCAATAACTTGTGTAAAATCAATAGAACAAAGATTTCAAAGGTATTTATATTGATTCTTGATGTACAAAAGGAAGGGCAATGTTTACATGTTATACATCATTTTAAAGCTTGTTTTCTCATCATGCCCTTTCAATCTGCACTATCTCAAAATGAAAAGTTTCCGACTTTATCCGGGTTTCGTGCGAGCAGGTCACATAATGATTTTTTGTTGCTGTGACGCATTGTAATGGGGAAAGTCCACGTAAATCTAACCCAGACCCGAAGATTCTCCCAACAGCGTAACCAAAATCGATGTGCCCAAAAGTATTATACTGAGCATATGCCCTTCATATCATAGTTTTGGGCACCAACCATATTTGGTTTACATATATCGTATTTGGGAAAATCTTTAAAGCATATTTATGAGCACGCGGTTTTTACGTTCGTCACACGTTAGCGAGGTGAAAACAACAATAACAACTGATTCCACATGCTATCACTCTAATCATACTCGGACCTCAAATACTCTTTTCCTTAGCAAAATTACAGGGGTCATCGGGAGACTTTTTGTGCATGAGGAATGCAGGAATCTTTTTAGTTTCTTTCATCGATTGATTTTCGCATAATTATTGAAGAAAAAATCCAAAAAAAAAAAAAAAAAAAAAAAAGGCCGATCATACAATGGAACCCTGGGTAAATGCAATCACTGATAACCTAACGCGTGACGCACAGATTTTTATATCGTGTGCTTGCGCACCAACAGTGACGACGCGCGAGTGCTTGCGCAACACCACTGCGCGCTGAGTGCGAGAGAAAGCGTTTACGGGCTTTGACTAAGTCCCTAATACACCACGATTCACCTTCTTTCACTTCTCACTTCTCCTCTTATATAGTTCCATGGGAAAAGTCCACTTGGCAGCCATTTTGGATCCCATTTTTTGCGGGCTCCATTTTGTATTCCACTTTCTATTTCAAACATTGGAAATAAAAATTTAAGAGGTATAGATGTATTCATTATCATCTGACACTCATTGAAACCTCCCATCTCGACAATTACGTTATAACTCTTGTTTTAAGCATTTCAGTAAACAACTCTATTTTTTAGAGGCAGCCAGTTTGGACGCCATCTTGAATTTAAATATGTGAATGAAATTATTTAGGCACAGAAGTATTCCATTATCACCTAATACTTTCATCTCATTGGATCTTCTTGACAATTAATAGTTTTTTGTTGGCCGCCAGCTATAGCTGGCAGGACCACTTAGCATCCGTTGTGCATGTGTATGTGTGGTTCTTACCTAACACCTTAATTGCGGACCGGTTATCATACACACAAGCACCACCAATTATTGTGGTACCACCGGTCACTTTTAATGTGGTCCCGGGTGCCGGTACCACAATAAAAGTTGCACTTGTTTAAACCTTCAAATGCGGTTTTTATTCTGTCTTATCTGTTTTCACCAAAAACACAAAAATTTCACCAGTTCACCACAATTTATGTGTGTTTTCGGTCTCTTTGGTTTTTGACTATCCCAAAACACAACACACACTTTTGTCAAGCACTGCAAACCAGCTCTTTTTCATTACAGGGAAGGCGCCCCTCACAATGCCTCCTACATTATGTTCTGCTCTTAAAAGCCCCCCCCCTAGTAAGTCATTGCATTTTACAGCCATTTCACATAATATAATTTCTTTGATGGGGATTATTTAACCCTTTATCTCATCTCGGGTGGGAGGGTGTACCTAGAATTACGTCAGAGTAACATCATGAAGTTTGCATGTCAGCAAAACTGTCAATTTCCATAGCACACAAGTGTAGAATAGTGAAAATTCTTTTTTTTTTCAATCAGAAGGAAAAAAGTTACTATGTCCGAATTTCACGCGGTTTTTAGTCCGGCAAATACGGCTGTGTACTAATAATAAAAAAAAATAAGAACAATTCATTACACCGAAGTCCAAACATGTGCTCGGCATTTATTAAATAATCCTCTGTTTGATCAGCACTCTATTAAATCAAATGCACCTACTTACAATAACACAGATTCCTATACACACCCCAATATAGGGACCGGTACCTAAGTCAATGTGTGCGTGCGCGCGTATGTGTGTTTCCATTTAGTCGAACACGTTAACAGGCTGAGTAAAACAGGGATCAGCATAGAACTTTGACACAGTGCAACTCTAACACGTAATACACTAGCCATTTTTATTTTTTTTTTCAATCGGTCACCACAATCCGGTACCACAATTGTTGATGTAAAACTGGTTCACTAACCTACCGGTACCAACAGATACTAAAACTGAAGAAGGAGGGGGGAACTCCCTTCCTTTTCGTTTTTTGTTTTTGGTTTCTTGTTTTGTTTTTCGTGTGGTTTGTCAAAACTTTTTTAATTTTTTTTTATTGACCTCAATGAAAATTTAACTTCATTGAACCAAACCTTCTGTCATAGGTGCACAATGGATCCCTCATAATGTTGATGAGGTCAAGGGTCACATGTTGAAAGGTCAAAGGTCAGGTGAGGTCCAAGTTGAAAAATGGGCTAAAAATGGTAAATTGTCTAAATTGAAAACTTGAAGTTCAATTGGAACCAAACTTTTGTCCAAGGTGCACCATGCCGATCCCTATTATATGATGAGAATCAAAGGTCACGTGCCAGGGTCAAGAAAGGTCATGGGCGGCCCACATTTATATTCTTTGAATACGCGAGCCGAGAACCGCGAAATTCTAGTTAATAACTTGTTTTAATACGTTTTAGTGAAAAACGCTATTCTGTCTGCCATTTTGACGCCATTTTTTATTTAAAACATGTAAAGGAAATTATTTTTATGCACAAGATGGTTTAGCTTGATCTGATATGTTGATCCCGTTCATTTTGCATGACATTAAGTTTTTAATCTTGTTTTAATCATTTTAGTGAAAACCCCCTATTTTGTGGGCGCGGCCATCTTGAATAAACACCCCTTGGGGGGGCCACTTTTTTAAATTTTGGGAACAATCTGATAGTTTTTGGGGTCATAAAAGGAACCTAAAAAGGTGGTTTGGTTAGATTCTTGGGGGTTCAAAGGAGGTGGTCCTGGCTTCCCTCAGCGCTCAACGGATGCATGATGAGAGAGTTGTGGAAATATGTAGAGATTGGGTCGTAGGTGTAGGGTGGGGTTGAGAAGGGAGGAAAGCAGTTTCAGGTCTTTCCTGAATGGTTCGTTCCCGTGTTTTTATACTTTTTGTTTAAATGTTGATGAACATTTCCTGCAAGACAACCCAAAATCCGGACTTATTTTGGTAGTCAAAAAACAAAATACCATAATGTCAAAATAACCATTTTTAACCAAAGTGGACACTTGGATGGTTTCCCAACGTTTCTCTGACGCAATGTTCCCGGACCCACCGTAGGTGGCGTAGCTCACACTAGTGCTTTGACACACTCTGCTTGACTGCTTTGACTTAAGCTCTCTCACGAGTGAAATACCATGTTAAACTGACCTAACGCCCCCAGATATCTATGATGTGGCCAACATTTTAACATTGTATAGCATCGCATGGAAGCCTTTTGAATTGTTTTCAACAGGGTTTGAAACGCTGAAAAAACGTACGAAACAGCATACACCTGCCAAAAGTGAATTTTATTTAATGAATTTTATTTAAAATGCCCCTGTGACGTCCGATAAGCATCGGGTGGTGGGGGGGGGGGGGGGGGGGGGGTGGGGTGTTTGGTGTTGGTGGGGTGTTGCGGGGGGGGGGGTTGGTTGGTGGGGTTGTGTTTTGTGTTGTTGGTGGTTGTGTTTTTTTAATTGCTTTAAAAAAAATTTTTCTTTTTTTTTTTTTTTTTTTTTTGACTATTATTTTTTTTTTTTTGTTTTTTTTTTTTTATGTTTTTTATTTTTTTTTGGTTTTAGTTTTCTTGTTTTTGTTCGTTTTCTGTTTTTTTTTTTTATTTTTTTTTTGTTTTTTATTTTACTTCTGCTATTTTTTTTTTTTAGTTTTTTTTTGTTTGCGTTTTTTTTTTTTTCAGGTTAGCAATCGAGGGGGGGACAAAAAGATCACATGATTAAGCAGTCTTCGGAAGCATTCGGACGCTCGGGAAACGTCACCCAAACAATCTTTTCTCTTCAAAATTGATAACCAAATTTAGCCCGATTTTGGAGTACTTGTTTAGAGTTTTACAATCGAATCATTATTCGCTAACGCAAAAGTGTAAAATTTTGAATTTGTTGGGTTTTTTTAAGTAGATAACGTTTAACCAGTATATTTTCCAACATCAACAAATAGATACTGCTTGGTGTAGTGGAAGATTCTTGCCTTCGGACCAATCGAGCCAGGTAAAGTGAATTAGATTTGTATTTCATTTTTTTTCCGCAAAAATACGTGTTCAAATGAATACACTCGTACAAGATGGAAAATATTGGGAATACCGTACCAAAGGTTGGTGAAAGCGTGGCGATACACTAAAGCAAATATATCAGATGATGTATGAGGAAAAACATCCGAAAATCATTCAGTGATAGATGCATTCCCCCGTATGGGTTAATGCCTCCCTCTCACCACACAGAATCCTCATCACACCATTCTCCCATTCTCCAAGCCAGGAGGATAACGCACAATTATGTGCAACAATCAAAACAGTTCACAAGACCTGAAATCCCGTCAGCATGCCTTCAACAACAACCAAGGAGGGCCCGGCCTTGAATTTTATTTTGAATTTTCATTATGAATGAGATCTTCCATGCATTTAGGATTGGCACCGTTCTATACCCATCATCATGCTCCCCCCCCCCCCCATTGCCGCCCCCGGGTGTGCGGCACAACAGCTATAAATTTTCAGCTGGCCCCCTTCACTGGCCAGATGGTGCAACACATGGCATCTAGGCCATCTCTAGTTCCGAACCGAAACTCTGGATGGTTTTTCTTGTTTTTTTGATCAGTTGGTGTATGGGGTTGTTGACCCATTGCGTGGGTTTAAATATCTAATAATTATTAGTGGACCTATTTGTGGATGGTTCCCCTGTGGTTTCTAATCCTTGGCGGGTCCAGGTTTTTTGTCCTTTGTATTTCAATGGCTATTAAGCATTACCCGAACCCAAATTTGCTATGTTGGTCCAAAATGTCAAAATAATTATGTTTTGAAAATAAAATGTGGGAAACACTTGGAGTGGTTCCGCCCAGATTGTTTCTGGATGGTTCCCAGTGTTTTATTCTCCTTTGTGTATCAATGGTTGTTGAGCAATTGGTGTCGAAAACACACAATTGGTATTTTTGGTTCAGATGGTCAAATAATGATTTTTAAAGAAAGTGGATACGTTGGATGGTTCCTTCCTAGATGGTTTCTGGATGGTTCCCAGTGTTTTTTGTTCCTTTGTGTTTTCAATGGTTGATGACTATTGCCTGGAACACCAATTGCAGTTGTTCTGGTTCAAAATAGTGATTTTAAAGAAAGTGGACACTTTGGATGGTGCCAGAGGTACTGGATGGTTCCTGGTGTTTTTTTGGCTCCTTTGTGTATTAATGGTTGTTGAGCAATTGCCTGGAACTCAATTGGCCTTCTGTCCAAATGGTTAAAATAATGATTTTTGACGATTGCATAGCAAAATCCGGCTATGAAATGGCAATGTCTGGATGTATGGAGGTGTTTTGTATGTGTGGTAAGTGGTGTGGTCCTGGACACCAAAAGGTAAACATTTTGCCATAACTTTTGATTCCAGATGAGCTAGAGTACCAAACTTAGATCTATTGTAGGATTGGAACAATCCCCTACTAACCATGTAATCATTCTTCCCCCATGTCCTCCCCTGGGTCCGACAGGGGGCTGGGACAAGTGGCAAAAAATGTCACAAGTTTCAACCCCCCACCAAAAAGTAAAACATTTTTGCCATCATTTTGTTCCAGATGAGCTAGAGTACCCAAACTTAGAACTAATATTGTAGGAGGGCACAAGCCCCTACTAACCATTTCATTCATTCCCCCCAGGGTCCCGCCCCTGGTGTGACAGGGGGGGGGTAATGTCAAAAAAAGGTCACATTTCACAAAAGTAACATTGTGCCATAACTTTTTTTCCAGATGAGCTAGAGTAGTCACCCTTAATTTTATTGTAGGAGGGGAAAGCCCCTACTAACCATGTAAATTCATTCCCCCGGGACCTCCCCTGGGTCTGACAGAGGTGGGGAAATGTCAAAAAAAGTCGAACATTTCACAAACAGGTAACATTTTGCCATATTTTTTTTTTTTTTTCAGATGAGCTTGAGTATTCACTTAGGTATATTGTAGGAGGGGACAAGCCCCTACTACCATAGCTATCCGTTGATAAGCCCTAGGCGACCGCCTAACTGTCCGATATGGATTTGTTGAGGTTTGGTCCAACAGTCCACTTAATAGCTTCAAGTGCCTTCCATGCAGCCAGACTGACTTAAGGACTTTTTTGGTCTCCACCTTCTTGCGTCAAGTAATAGACTATACATACACAATGTACCCCCATATTCATACCGGGTATGACGTTTTAAAACTACATCCGGGTAGAAGGGAGAGGTCGTGCGTGGGTTTAGTAAGTCCCGCTACGGCTACTAAAAGCCGCACAAATGACCATTTGTATCCACTCTGCAACTGGCGGGCTGGTCGGCGCCATAAAACCGAGCAAACCTCTTGAGTATTAGGGCAGGGCAGCGTCAACGTATGAAACCCAATCACTGAAATCCAACTGGGTGAAGGCGGAAGAACTGCAAAAGCTGCTGCAACCAGCTTAGAGGGCAGTCCAGTTATGGTTATCTGGCCAGTTGCTGCGCCTGTGTCCATCTTCTGCACGTTGCGGGAACGCACCTGTAGTAATCATTGTCCCCACAGGAGGAGAGAGAGTGTCGGCCCTGCACAACCCGCTACTCCTTATGCCCCGTGCAGGTTTGTCTCTCTGAAAGTCCTCGGCGAGGGCCAAATGACGAAGCGGAGGCAGGTGGAGATACCACTGAAGCCTTAGCCATGAATCTCCACGTAGGCGGCTCGGGTGTGATGGTCGCTTTGTTCGACTTGGAAACGCGACTCAATGTGATCCTGCCCGTGTGGACAAAGCACCGCACTGGGATAGCACTGCTTTCCCTGGAAGGGGAGGGGAAGAGAAAAGGATTCCTAAACAAAGCTCGTTCCACTCTAATCCGCTCGTTAACCGCGGCGAGCTGATTATCCAATTCAGCGGTCGATCAAGAAATAGTCCTCGAAAACATAAGAAAGACAAGACAGACATTAACATTCCAGCATGGAATGTCAGACCCTTCAGACCCAAACAACCGCGAAAGACGCACGCTATCCCCCCCTTGCTAAGAGCTTAGCCATTAAACATTGACGTAGCAGCGCTTTCTTAAACGCCTCTTCCAGATTCTTCGCATCTTGAGCGTGGATCCGGTTATACATTCTTCTGGAGTGGCCGTCCAGTAGATGAGCCTAGACAGTCAGGAGTCGGTTTTGCAATCCGTATCAACACCTAAGTTACTTGACACCTCCCTCAAGGTATTAATACAGGCTTTGCTTCTGTGCGACTTGAAATTGACTAAGGGCCTATGCCACCATCATAGTGCATATGTCCCACCATGGCATATTCAGACCAGGCGAAAGAAGAATTCTTATATGAACAACTAGACCACCTTATCCAGTCTGTACCACACTCCGATAAGCTGTTTCTTCTGGGTGACTTTAATGCTCGTGTTGGGACAATCCATGCAGCATGGAATAAAGTAATCGGTCCACCATGGAGTAGGAAGGAAAATGTCCAATGCCACTCTCTTGCTAACCCTCTGTGCTGAGACCAACTTGTCATTACTAACCCCTGTATCAGCAAGAAATCTATCTTCAAAACAACTTGGAGGCATTCCACGATCTGGATCATTGGCACCAAATTGACTTTGTCATAATTAGACAACGTGACTGGCATGATGTCAAACTTACACGTGCTGCCAGGGCAAGTTCTGGGCAACAACTTGTTTCTCTGACCATGCCCTCCTGAGAAGCAAAGTTTCTATCTCATTTAAAGTGCGGCACCAGCATCGACGTGCCCAGCGAACTAAGAAACTAGGTGTCGCCAAACTTGCAACAATTGAGGCACAAAACACCCTCAGAAGCAACATCGCTGCTGCACTCATGGATGTTGAAAATACTGATCATGTAAATGCAGCTAATCACTGGGAGGATCTTCGGGCAAAGATCTTTCAGGCCTCGGCAGACTCAGTTGGTTTTGTTAAGAAGCAGCATAAGGACTGGTTTTATGAGAATGATACAGAGGTAAACTTGTTACTTGATGAACTACATCTACATCATATCAATTATGTAAATGACAAGGATTCACAGACAAAGAGGGACTATTATAACAAGGTGAAGCAGAAAGCTCAAGCTAAGCTCCGTGAGATGAAGAACAAATGGTGGACTGAAAGGATAAGTGAACTGCAGTCAGCAGCTGATACAAAGAATGCAAAAAAGTTCTTCAGTGAACTCAAGGCTGTGTATGGTCCATCCTCAAAAGGGGTCAGTCCACTCTATGATCTTGATGGTCACACTTTGATCAAAGAACCTACACTCATCACAGAGAGATGGGCACAGCATTTCAATCTTTTACTCAATCGCCAGTCGACAATCTCTGACGATTTTATTGCTGAATTACCGCAAAATCCATTGATTGAGGAACTTGACAAGACACCAACTGTCGCAGAAATGATCAAAGCTATCAAACAACTTTCAAGTGGCAAAGCACCAGGAGAGGATGGTATCCCACCGGAAGTTTACAAATATGGTGGAGATGCACTTGTATCAGAACTAACTCGGCTGTTTAAGGAGATCTGGGCTGAAGGAGAAGTACCACAGGACTTCAAAGATGCTCTAATTATTCGCCTTTATAAGAACAAAGGTGACAGGCGGTTGTGCGACAACCATCGAGGCATATCCCTCCTTAGTATCGCCGGCAAGGTCTTTGCAAGAGTGATTGTCAACCGTCTTACAAATCAACTCGATAGCACCTTCCCAGAAAGTCAATGTGGGTTTAGATCAGGAAGAGGCACAACCGATATGCTGTTTGCGGCCAGACAAGTTCAAGAAAAATGCAGGGAGCAGAATCTTGATCTGTACATGGTGTTTGTCGATCTCACCAAAGCATTTGACTCAGTCAGCCGTGAAGGGCTTTGGAAGATCCTCTTAAAGATTGGATGTCCACCAAGAGTAGTTAAGATCATTCGCTCATTCCATGATGGCATGATGGCGCGTGTATTGGACCTGGAGAATACATCAGATGCATTCCCAGTGACAAACGGCACCAAACAGGGTTGTGTTATGGATCCTCTATTATTTTGTATCATCTTTTCTGCAATGCTGCATGATGCTTTCAAGGACTGCAACAAGGGAGTCATGATAAGATTTAGGAAGGACGGTGGCATTTTCAACCTGCAGCGTCTGAAAGCCCGGACAAAGGTGTCACTTCTACTTCAGCGGGAACTACTCTTTGCAGAAGATTGTGCTTTAATTGCTCACACTGAGGAGGACCTACAGAGTACTGTTGATGACTTTGCTAGAGCAGCCACTAGGTATGGTCTTACCATCAGCATCAAAAAGACTGAGGTAATGTTCCAACCAAAACCAGGCAGTCCACCTTGTGACCCTGTCATAAAGATTGGTGATAACCAGCTGAATGTCGTGCAGAAGGCGGATTCCTCTCACAAAATGCCCGCATAGATGATGAGATCACATCAAGGATTGGTAAAGCTAGTGCTAGTTTTGGAAGATTGTACCACAGACTCTGGTCAGCCCATGGCATCCAGCTTAATATAAAGATCGGCATCTATCGCACAGTCGTGCTAACTACACTCTTGTATGGCAGTGAATCTTGGACCTGGTACCGTCAGCATGTGAAAAAACTTGATCAATTCCACATTAGGTGCCTAAGGAAAATCTGTGGCATATCATGGAAGGACAAGATACCTAACACTGCTGTTCTCGAACGATGTGGGATAGAAGGAATTGAGGCCTTGCTTATTAAGGGCCAACTCCGCTGGGTAGGACACCTTGTTCGCATGGAGGACAGCCGAATTCCCAAAGCACTCTTCTATGGTGAGATAGTCTCTGGCCAACGTTCACGAGGTGGCCCAGTACAAGAGGTATAAGGACACTCTGAAAGCTAACTTGAAAGTATGTGACATCCCTACTGACACCTGGGAGAAACTAGCTCTCTGTCGCCCAGAGTGGCGATCAATCTGTAGTGCTGGAGTGAAGAAATTTGAGAATAGCCGCATCAAGCAACTCAAGGACTCTCGCACGGCTTGCCATGCTGCTCAAGACCAACATTTCAAAGCTCTTCTTATGTCTGTCCCTTCTGCAAACGTTGTTGCCGTTCACGTATAGGCTTGATTAGTCATCGTAGGACGCCTCCTAATAATCAATAACATATTTTAGAGAGAAATGAGATCTGTCGGACTCGACGGCTCAGACCATCATTATTCAACGCCCGGAGCTGCACATACCCTAGGGAGAAAAAGCAATCCGTCCATACCGCCATTGCGGTTTACAGATTTTTAAAAATTAAAATTACACACTTTGGATGGTTACTTAATGGTTTGTGTTTTTAGCTCCTTTGTGTGTCAATGGTTGATGAAAATTGCCTGGACCCCAATTAATCAACAGTTTTGGTTCAAAATGGTCAAAATATATTTTTTTTAAAGTTGTCACTTCAGATGGTCCCAGATTGTTTCTGCATTGTTCCTGGTGTTTTTGACTCCTTTGTGTATCAACACAAAAACAAAATAGCAAAACAAATTGGCCATTTCCATCCAAAATGGTCAAAATAATGATGTTCAAAAGTGGACACTTGGATGTTTCCTGGGGGGTTTTTTTTTTTAATGGTTCCCGGTGTTTTGGCTCTTTGTGTTTCGATAGTTGATGAGACAGTCAGTACGGACTTTGTGCTACACATGATGGGTGCCCATTTTACCAAAAATTTTTAACATGAGGACCTTACTTCCCAGAAAGGATTTCATTTCTCTCTGGCCTGTATTGTAAGTTGGTTTCTTGTAATTTGTTAATTTGACAACTAAAATGTAAAGGTCGATAACTGAAACAATAAAAATTACAATTGATGAAAATTGTGGCGGATTACCATAAAGACCCTTACCATGTAATTCATTCCCCAGGGTCCTCTCCTGGAAAGTCAACATTTCCACAACAAGGTCAACATTTGACCATCTTGGTGGGTGCTGACATTTTACATTTTTAGATTGTTTTTTTTTAGTTATTTTTGGTGAGTTATGGATGAGTTCATCGATGAGTTGTTTTTAGAGTTATTTTTTGGCAAGTTATGAAGTTTAACAACGAGTTATTTTTGGTGAGTTATGGATGAAGTTCATCGACGATTTGTTTTTGTGAGTTATGGATAATTTACGCAAAAGCGGTGAAAACTTATTTTGGTGGGTGGAAGGACATTTCATGTATGGTGGGTGGTCTAGTGGTCCTGGGTTTAAGGGAGTGTCGGCCAGAATTAAGGGGGTGGTCTGGTGCAGTTTAAGTTTTCACTTCTTAGTGATTGCGACATTCGATGGGGACGTATTTACACATCGTGTAAATAAAAGTTCGCCTTGTTTATTTTGATGTAGTAAACATTTATGTGTATAACAGTACCATAGGATATTGTGTATAACAAAAATTCTGGAAATTGTAGTGATTATGATTTATATGAATGACATCGATTTGAGCTCTCAGCTTTGCTATTTCACACAGTGATTAGTATGTGGTATATATATATGCAAAAACATAGTTTGTTAGAAAATTGAGTCTGCCATTCTCGTAAAATCTCTGAGTCAGCCTTTCATATTCTTCAAAGGTAATCAAGATTACCTTATCTGTTTTTTAACTATTTTTACATTATAATTAGTTATGTTAGTAACATTTTTAACTATTTGTGGTCTACTAGTCATAGTGGGAAGGACCAGTTACCAATCCATTAGGTGTCTGTGTGCGTGGTGCATGCCCCTGTGTGTGTATGTATGTATTTAGGTGGGTATATGTGTATATGTGGGTATATGTGTGTGTGATAAAACTGTCAATGCAGAACTTTAAAATGCTATGTGAGAGGTCATCACCCGTTTGGAGTTACATTGTTGACGTCATAGGGTCATTTGGGAACATTGTTGAAATATAAACTCAAATAGAGCTACTTTTATAGAAATTGATTCATGTTCACAAAAGTTGCTCAGAATAGGCCTTTATATATGAGCAATGTAAGGTTTCCAGGTTTTGGAGTCAAAGGCCATCTGGTGTTATTGGACACATGTCATGGTTATTTAGCTGAGTGTAAATAAAGATTCTTGCTCTGCCTACTGTGTACTGTTGAGTACTCTCTAAATGCAAAAGAGTAAATTTTGCTCTGAAAGAATTACTACAGGGCCCACTTGGAAAATTTCACTCATGAAATTTTGCAACTTACAAAGACTACTTTTATATGTTGATAATTTACAGAATGATAACATCTCTAATATGAGAATTTAAATGTTTGTGTTACTTCCATTAATTTTCTAACTTTCTTTCTTTAAGCCCTGTAGTCACTCTTTAAGAGTGAAATTCACTCTTTGCATTTAGAGAGTATATTTGAGTTCTCATCTAATGCTTCTGGAAAACTATGGAATAAAGCCATCTTTGACTTAAAGTCTTCTATGACATAGAAGTTTACCCCTACTCAAAACAAAAAATTAAATGTTTGCAAAAGAGTGGGAATCAAACTCTGGACTACTGTATCAAAGTCTCTTGGAGTTGAATAAAATCCTGCACAAGCTTTATGGAAGAAGTCAATATTACTATCTTGAAGAAAATGTGACACAATGAAAGGAAATAAGTCACATATCAGTAGTATTTAATTTATCTACTTCCCCGTCTAAAATTGTACATTTTGATTCAAACCCATTACATTTGGACATCTTGTTCCATAGAGATATGATAAATCCCTTGACTTGCCTAAACAATGAAAAACATTAGAATTTACCACCTCTTTTTTACCATTTCCAAAAATTAATATTAGCAACATCTGTCTTATTTCCTTTACTCCTGTGACAAATAATGATCAAAGACACCTATTTAATGCTCCAGGGGCAATTGATATTGATGAAAACTCAAGTGCGCATACTGGTGACATGTATATTAAAGGGGATGACCCGATTTAAGTATGTCATTTTCATCTTGATAGAATGGCCTTCACCCCAAAATCCCCTCTGTAAAGTTGCACACCGATATTTCAACCCATTTTGATGTGAGAGCTAAAACGTGATTTTGTAATAGAGTACTGTGTAAAATTAATATTGGTCGACCAAAATGGGGCACATTTTCACTCACAACATCCAAACCAAACATTCTTTAGCCCTAAGATTTCACAGGGTAAATGAGAAAAATAGCAGCTTTCTTCAGAAACCAAAATTTTGACCATTTCCGGTAAAAACTGGGAGTTCTGTAATCTGACACACTTTTTTCTGACACACTGATGAACTTGGAAACCCTTCACGGAATAAAGCACTGGTTTATTCCATTAAGGTTTCCGAATTCATAAGTGTGTCAGATGTAGTAGGGTCAAAATCAGGGGTCCCGTGACCACTGAGAGCAATTCGTTTGATGATGGATTTTTGTACTTTGGTGGTATTATAAAAACAATATGAGCTCCTATGCCCCTCCCAAAAGTGTGGGGAACTCCAGGAGAGTGGAAAATCCAAAATGGCTGCCGGCGGCCATTTTGGAAATTAGAAAAATTGTGTATCTCTTGAACAAAGTAACTAACAAACATGGAATAAATGTCTTTTTTTTACAAATTTGATGATCAGAAGTCCATTCCGACAGTTATTTTTTTAATAGGTGGTCATCTTTACTGTGAAATCCAAGATGGCCGCCACTGGCTATGTTAAATATATACAAATATTAACATAATCCAAACCAGTTCACCTTTAAAGACGGTTAATGTATTGTTTCTAAGTGTTTACCTGTCCAGAAACCCATTCCAGATTAGTTTGCTAAACTGGAGGTCACAGCTATCTGTAGAAATCCAAAATGGCTGCCGGTCGCCATCTTGGAAATTACCAAATTGTGTATCTCTTGAACAAAGTAACTTACAAACATGGAATAAATGTCTTTTCAGCCTATCAATAGATAGGCTTTTCCCATCAAGTAGAAGATTTTCTGTCAAGGGCAGCCACTAAAATCGAAACTAGTCTTTTGTATCATGTTCAATTCTTGTGAAAATCACAGTTATCTAACGAAAGGTTTGAAATTCAGAGAAAATATAATATTACAAATTTTTGAAATTTTGAGTTCAAATTGTTTTTTTTTGGGGGTACTTTTTGTATTTTTGCCCTGATTTCCAAGGTGACAATTAGTAGGCATTTTTTTGCATGCAGCATCACTTGTCCTAGCTGTTATATGTTAATAATGCTAAGCCTTGATGCATTTGCGGTCTAATGTTTGACCTTAGTTGTGTTTGTCAAAGTGCTGGCATGTTTAGCTAGGGTCACAGACTTAAGCAAGGATACATCCCATGTCTGTTTGGTGTAACACATCAGTACCTCTGGTCAGTTGTACATTTTGCAATATGCTATACTAGTAGTTTTAAGAGGATATGTTATAGCATTAGTATAATGTAACATTTCTGTACATGAGTAATTAAAAAAAAATGTTTATATTTCCTCAGAATGTAAACTTGTGTATTTTCTATAATAAGCCCAGTGCATGCACCCCATCAATAGAATTTGACACCAAGTGACTGCTCATAGTATAATATCCAAATTATTTCTTCTCAATTTAAAATAAATGTATGGAATCTTCCCTGTGTGTTGTGTGTGTATGTATCTGTCCGGGTTGTGTGTCCATATCTATGCCTGTCTGTGCCCATCTCTTTGGCTGTCATCATGTGTGTATGTGTGTGCCTACAAGTGTGTGTGTGTTGTAAACAAATGTCAACAATAAGAATTAACAATTGAACAAATCTGTTTGCTCAGAGCAAAACCAAGAAACCAATATGTATGTGTGTGTGTATGTACGCATGTAATATGTACTGTATGTGTGTGTGTATATATGTGCATGCGTGTGTGTGTATGCATGTATTGCATGCATACATATTAGCTAATTTAGCTAATTAAAACGAATTGTGACTTTTTGAAAAGTGATCCTTTGTCCTTACACTTTAGCTTTTTGTTAACAGAATAAACCTATATAATTATAGCAAGAGTGAGTACTTAGGTTAATAGTTTTTAGACATATTTATTTATAGTGTTTAAAACAGATAAATGTTTGTCTTTATGTCTGTCCGTTCATTTTGGTTAAAATGTTGCAATTTGTTTCTCTCCTGCACAAGCTCGTGAGCCAATTTCAACCAAATTAGGTCAGAAGAACCCTTGGTCCAAGGGTCATATAGGGTGTTCACAGATTGGGCCAATTAACACTTAAGTGTATGGGGGGGGGGGTCCACGTGGACCCAACATTTTGTTTTTTGTGTGCCATTTTTTAATGGTCAATCATATTTGCCCAAATTTGTATGCAATTGCCTAAATATCAGTTGCGCATATTTTGGTGGCAAAAAATTCAAATCGTCCATGACGTTATTATGCTGATTAGCATAATAACATGAATAATAAAATAAAAGTAAAATTAAAAAAAAAAAAAAAAAAACATTTTTAAAAAAATCAGCAATGTAAATGTATTGATGATTTCCTATTATGAACCAATTTTTATGGAAAAAGTCCTTCAGGAAAGTGGTGTTTCTTTTTTTGGTGGGAGAATTGGGTGCGTGTTGCAAAAATCGGTTTTTGGACCGCCATTTTGAATCCGTACAACTGATTTTCATTTTTTCCCTGTTATGCGGTTGTGTTGATTACCCCATCAGTGACCAGAGTTTTGTTTAAAAATTTTCACTGCCAAAGTGGTTTTCAGGGGGGTCCATGTGGAACCCCCCCCCCCACACACACACACCACACACACACACACACACAAACGGGAATGCACAAGACTTTATACACTTGCTTTAAGGGGGCATTCTTTGAAAATCTATGAATTTGTTTTTGTGTCACAGATAAATTGCTATCACCAATCTTGGTCAGAAGATCCACTGCCCCAAAATCCATATCCAGTTTTAGCAGATTGGATTCAAAGGTCACATGCATTGAAACCAAATTCAGCTAGAAGAATCACTCAACCACTGACTTTTGACCCATATCTATGGGTCACGAGTCATCGGTTGCACCCCAATCTGGGGTGTTAACAGACACATGAGCTAGTAAAATCTCAATTCCCTTGGCACAGTTCCGTAGCTTTCATTCACCAATGTATTATGGTTTTTGGGGATGATATATGATACCCAGATCACTCAAGGTCAGTTCATGTCAATTTATGTACAAGTACAACCCACTGAACTGTGTCTTGGTGGTGAGCATATTGCAACTCATAGTGAGATTGGGTCAAAGCTCATGTGTGCCAATTAAAGGGGCATTATGGCAGTTTTTGTAACTTATATAATTTGTTTCTCTTCTGCCTAACAATTGAGCCGATTGCAGCCTAGCTTGGTCAGAAAAGCCACCGACTCATGGGGTGTGTTCAGAGAATGACACCCATTGACCCTTATATGACCTTTTAACCCCATCATACAATGTACAATATTTGTGATCACAAAGAGGGGCAAGGCTTGGTGCGTTTGAGAACCACTGGGTTATTAATTAACCAAAATTTGTGATACCAAGTTAATTTGTTTATCATAGTATTTCCCATTGTCACAAAAAACATTGTCCTCTTGAATACAAATCACTTGATAGGCTTCTGCATCATTGATGCTCTGGTTTGGACTACATTAGACTAGGAGTCAATTTCTGAAGTTAGTTTTCATTAGGATGTCGTATTTGTTGTGATTTAATCCAAAGATGGCTGCCACTGGCTATGTTAAATATACACACAATCCAAGCCAGTTCACCTTTATAGATGGTTAATTTTTGTTTCTAAGTGTTTACGTGACCAGAAATCCAGGTGTAGTTACCTATATAGTTACCGTGGGGGTCACCATCACTCTGCTAGAAACCCAAAATGGCCATCAATGGCCATCTTGGAATTGACCAAATTGTGTATCTCTTGAACAAAGTAAGACGTCAAAACATGGATAAGTGGAATTTTGACTAATTTGATGACAAGGAGTCCATTTGAATACCATGTAACATATTCCAACCCAGTTCATCTGTTACAATCATTACTGTTTTTTTGAGTAATTGTGTGACCATAAATCCATTCTGAGTGGAATTTGTTATATTAAACGTTACCATCACCATAAACAAATCCAAAATGGCCACTGACAGCCATCTTGGAAATTACAAAATTGCATGAAATAACTTATATCTTTAATAAGTGTTGTTTTGACTAATTTGATAATCAGGAGTTCATCTCAAAATATGTTATTCATTGATTTCAGAATGCCCAGCATGCATTGTATGCTTTGCAATTAACCCAGTGTAGAGACCAGGTAGTGGGATATCACAATGCAAATTACAGTTGCACCCTGGTGATTACTATTTCTGTATGGGATTGTGGGAATTCTGAAAACATCCTTTGGTGAAATTCAAAGATGACCGCCATATATTATTTTGAATTATGATGGAAATTTCCCACTTTCCAAAGTAGTTACCCTACAAAGAGGTTTACACATCACTTTCAGACTCAGAAGTGTCCATCGATGTATCTGAATCACTGTCTGTTTTGCAGGATGATCCTTCATCACTATCGGAATCAATTCCGCTGCTAACAGAATGGGCAGCTGTGGTACGCTGGTTGAGTGTATCTTACATGATGACATTTAAAGGTGCAACAAGAGATTTCAAATAACAGGTGTCCCTAAAAAATGTGAAAATTCTGCTTTTTGCACGGGTGTAAAGATTTCTATCAAAAATATCCCCATCTGAAAGGATTAAGCTGAGAACTCTTTCTTTGGTTGTGAAATTTCTAATTTCCTTTGGAGCAAATACAAAATTCAGTCTGTTTTCTATTGAAATATAAGCATATACAAATTACCTTTTGTTTTCATTTTCAGCTATTTCTGTAGCCAAATAAAAGGTAGGGAATCTATTGTGTGTCTACTCTATATGAAATCACTACATATCACAGAAAATATGGACGACTTGAAATCTCTCGTTGCACCTTTAATTTGCCATCTACCAGTTGCCAGCCATACTGCAGAGGATGTTCCTTTAATTCAACATGCCTTTGAATCATGTCAGGTTGTTGGCTCAAAACAGGTGGTATGTAAGACTATCATCATCGGGGGAAGTCGAATGGTGCGTTTCTTTTTGGGATTTCCACTTTAGAGCCTTCCACTTCGGACCTGCACTTTTTGTCGCCATAGATCTACTTGAAGAACAAAGGCTTTCATGTCTGAGAGGACATCAGCTCCGAGAGGAAGGCTTTCTCTCCATATTGCTAAAGAAGTTGTCTGGCTTCTGGGTCTGCTACCTTGTCTACTACAGACAAATGCATTTTGAATTAGATGATTGTAGCGGCTTCGGAGTGTCTGAACTGGAATGCATCCAGGGCCTCGCCTGACAGTAGATTGTTGCAGAATGTGTCTTTCGTGAAGTGATGGAGTAGGATTTATTGTTGGATTTGCTAAGCTTAGACTATGAAACCTGTGATGATGGAAATGGTTCATCCGTTTTCATAAATACATTGGGAATGGCTCCGGTTGCGATTGAGACAGTAATCTGTCTGACGAGGTCCTGGATGCATTCCTTTTCAGACACTCAGACGACGATACAATCCTTGTATGGTCACTGATGTTTATGTTCAAGCAGTATGCTTCCCATCATGTTTCAGGGCTGTTGTGCATATGGATAAAGGAAGATAATCTCTCCTGCAAGGCATTTTGTGATGTAAACATTGCAGATGTCACCATTCCTCTGCATGTCTTTAGCAGTTGTGACAGTGTCTTTATGGACATGGTAAGAAGTCCATAGCACACACAAAAGCCAGGTAATATCTTCAACGATGCGGGAAAAAGCCTTCCACTCAGAGCTGATGTCCTCTCACACCTGAGCGCCTTCTTTCAAGTACATTTATGGTGACTAAGTGCAGTCAGGCTCCAGCCTTGCATATGCCCATTTTAGCAGTGGATTTGACTTTGATTATGATATAGGATCGTCCTGCAAAACAGACAGAGATATGGGTGTAAGTCTGGCGCTTCCAAACATAAAGCATTCGGTCACAGAGGACTCCAAAATAAGCAGTCTTTGGGTGAGAGACAACCAAATTGCCCCATAATAAGGGCCTTTGGGCAAATTTTTTTGCAAATTTTCCAAAAAATAGGGGTAGGGGTCTTTGGGTGACAGTGGTAACATTTTCAAAAAATATGGGGTCTTTGGGTGACCTTTTCAAAAAATATGGGGTCTTTAAGTGACAACGATGCTGAAAATGGGGGTCTTAACAGCCCTACATACAACTCACCTATTGGTCATTTCCAAGATGGCCGCTGGTGCCCTTGGATTTCTGCATAGTGATGGTTACCTCCACATTAACAAACTAAACCTGGAATGGATTTCTAGTCACATACATAAACCGTCTTCAAAGGTGATCTGGCTTGGACTATCTAAATATTTCTATATATTTAATATTATGTAAAAATTTCTTTAATATGATGCAGGTAGAACCTGAGAAGCGAGCACTCAGATTCACTTTTATTCTGTCATATTTGCCATAGAAAATGCATGCAAGAATTCCCTAAATTACCGTTTGGAAATCCCAAATGCCCAAATCCAGCAGATCGTGTCCGGCCCCCTAGTTTAAGTGGTATTTATTCTTTCTACTTCCTAGCCGAATAGTATGACAGCTTTGATAAAAAAAAATATTTGTTTATCCAACCAGCCCTGACAACATATAAACGAGAGCATCAAGGATGCTGTGGCTTACTCCAGAGGTGTGGTGTTGAGTTGTGCAATGAAGTGAAACCACTTAAAGGTACAAGCAACAAATGGCATGCTAAGTGATAATTCCCATATCCTAACGTCCCTTAACTGGGGCTATTCCATGTCAACACTCTAGATGTGCACCGCAGCATGTCATGGATTTTTCTTTTTTCATGTGATGATAGATATTGATGAGAAATGAAAATCCTGAAATTTTGAGCTTCATACCGCCTTTCGTTTTCCCGCAGGAGCATTCAGAAATTAGGGGGTCACCATCAAACATGCTGTGTGATGCAAAAGACAATTTTGAGAGGGCCATAAACTTGTAATGGAACCCTTCCCAACTCTGAAAATCACTATCTGGGCGCGAATTTTTTTGGTGTAGAATTCAAATCTGGCATCAAAAATGTGATAGCTCCTTTACTTTTAAAAGTAATTGGGTGTAGAAATGCTATATCTTTCATGTGGGAACAAGTTTTGGGGGGTCAGAACTCTGTAACAATATTTTTAATGTCCGTTTTCTTGTTAACCAGAGTCACACTGCAGGACTTTCTACCAGTACAATAAGTACATTAGGTTTAGTAATAAGCCTATTGAAAAATCCTAATTTTGCAATTTGACATGTATTGGCCCCCTGAAAATCAATGTTGACATATGACATCACCCCTCTACTTCAGATATATTGAAGATACATCATCCAAAGAACTATTCTTGAAAGAATCAGCTTGGTGTCTCGATGTCTTCATTGTTTTCTGCACAAGATACTTTTGCTGATATCCCCATAGAATGTATATGGTGATATACGCTGTGCATGTACAATGACCTCTGGGTCATGTATACCTTTGTGTGGTAACTTTGAGTGTGTATTTTGTTGTGAAAAATAAAGACATGCTAAGTCTTTCAGGGAAAGTTTTTAATGATATAGCTTCAACATATCTGAAATAGAGGGGCGGTGTCGAATGTCCACCATTGGTTTTCAGAGGGGTTCCAAATGTGTCAAAAAAAGTACAATTAACCATTTTCAGGGGCTCTGTACCTCACTTAATACTTTTCTAATGTGTTCATAATTGTATTGGTTAATTGGTTTTAAAGTTCTACTATTAACCTCTGATTGACTCAAAGATGGACAATAACAATGTTCTTACTTTGGAGTTATTACCATCCCAGATTGGGCCCCAAATGAACAAATGCGCATATTTAAGGCCCCTCATTAACTCTAAAAGTAAAACGTATGAACTTCTGGTGCCAGATTTGAATTCTACCCAATATGACATAGATAGTGATTTTCAAGTTTTGGAGGGCCCATTTCTAATCCAGTGACCCTCTCACATATCGTTTACATGTCGACATTTTTAATGGTGACCCCCCTAAATTTTCCAATTGCTTCCTAGTGGGAAAACGAAATGGACTATGACGCTCAAAATTTCAATTTCAGGATTTTCATATTCATCAATTTCTACTCCACCGAACACTTAAGCGAAAAACATCCACGACGTGCTGGCAGTGCACCTCTCGAAATACTTATAACCATTTTTGTCTGTACAGGATCTCCTGCACCTTTGGTCTTTGTTTTTTTTTCAATTTGGTTTTCTGGCTTTCTTAATAACCTGTACCGGGGGGGGGGGGGGTGATTCCCCAGGCCCAAAAAGCTGCCAATCAGCTGCGATCTCCCTCAATTTTCATCTACTTTTGAGGAGTTTTGAAGAAATTTGGTAGAATATGGCTTTGGACATGAAAAGTAGGTCCTCTGGAAATGAAATGGTCTTAAAATGGGGTCCCTGGAACTGAAATACACAAGTAAACTGCCGCGATCCCCCTGGCAAGAAGATGGCAGTATACACAGGTGGTTCGTTGGCCACCAGCGTCAGTTTTGCAGGGCACTCAAAATTCAATAAATTGTTCTCATGAATAAATCTATGAAGTAGCAATTTCTGAAAATGAAAGCCTAAATAAAGGGAAAAATGACCGCAGATGACCTATGAACCTTGATATTGACCTTTGACCCTCACCACATTGAAGGAACCCGTATTGCAACCTTCGACCTCACGTTAGGTTGAAATCGGACTTCAACTTTTTCAAGTGACTCAGAAAAACAAAAACTAACCAAACTGGAACCATGCCTCAGTTGACCTGTCCATGACCACCCATATGAAGGACCCTCTATTGCACCTTAACCCCAAATCTGGGTTAAATTGGACTGAAACTTTTCGAAGGAGATGCAACCACACCTAACCAAAACGGAAACTGGAACATGACCTCAAGGGAATGACCTTTGGCCCTGGTCCATGACCTTTGACCTTCATCCCCATATGAAGGAACCCATTGCACCTTCACCACAAGTCTGATTCTGTTATGGTGAGTTGAGTAGGATTCAAGAATTTATCGGTCAACTATGAGTTTTGAAAATATTGTTGCTAGTCGCGGAGAGACGAGCGCCCAATATTTTTTCAAACCTCACAGCGAGACCGATAAATTATTATGTATCCTGCGATAAAAATAATCCAATTCCAATATTAGCATTATTGTTTTCAAATCTGGACTTGAACCTGGATCAAGTTAGGAATAAACTAGATCTATAACATAGGCAAAAGTATAATACACCAATAAACACCACATGGTAAATATCACTATTTTTAAAATGAAACCAGGAAGTATCAAATACATTGATCAGTTACAACTAAGGAAAACCAAAGAAATGGAGCCAGTAGACACCAGGAACCACCAAAGGAAATGAAACCAGAAAGACACAAGAACACCCCACAAAATTTCACACAGTAGACAGCAAAAAACCAAAATAAGGACACCCCAAAGAAAGGAACATCCCTAGACTACTTCAGCCTCCCAGAAAAACTCATGTACTGGTCTTTTAAAAAACTCATGTCATGGTCTTCAAAAAACTCAGGTCACTGTCTCAGGTACATGGTTGGATGTGACCTTAGCTGTGTACAAAGGTGGATGGAAGATTCTGAAAAACAGAATAATGATATAAACTTGGATAGATTAAGCCCCAAATTAAGTGGTCGACTATGAGTTGCAAAAAAATATTGGGCGAGACGCAGTACGAGCCCATATTTTAAAACTCATAGCGAGACAATTAATATTGGGCGAAATCATCCGAATTTATCATTATCATGTTTGGATCCGATCTTTTCCACCACACTGGACTCCTCAAAATGATAATGGTTTAAATCGGACTTTAAACTTTTTCAAAGGAGACCGCAAAAAAACGAAAAACCTAACCAAAAATGGAAAAATATTAACATGACTAAACACATACATGAACATAGGGACATTGCCACACCCTCGCAAATCCCCTCGGCTTTTCAAGCCAGGGGGATAAAAAAAGAGCTAAAAATGAGGGTCGTAATAGGGCACATAACCATACTTCCTCCCAATGTGAGAACCCATCCCCAAACAGTACATTAATTGTTGCTGTCATCCCCACATTTTGAAACTTTTAATTTTGACTGTACCAACATTTTTCCCTTAACATTAATTTACAATTCACACAGCACACATGCAAACACACACACCAAATGCAAACATACACACAGTTCATAAAAATGATGAAAGGGGCATTCACAGGAAAAATAATCATTTTTTAGTGTTACAAAGAAACTTTTCATAATAAGAGGTAACATTATCCATGATGTGACAAAATCATATGACCTGCAAGGCAAATCATGCCAAAACAAACATCCGGCAAACACATGTGACATGTGGGGTATATCACTTACACTAGACTAGTTATGAACACCTGTATGTCCAAAAAATGGTTCCCTGTTTCTTAATAGAGACCCTACTAACAATTCATGCAAAGAGTCGCCAGACAAATAGAGTGAACCAAGAGTATTGACTATAATTGATAGTTAGGCTTACAAGCAAGGTGTACAAGTGTAGCACTTTCTGTGCGTTTTTGATAGTTATGCCCTGTTCTTGCGTGTAATGTATTACAAGGGGGTGAGTGTTTGGGCCCTCTAGACCTTTTCCTCGACTCCTCCATATAACTGGTTTGTTTTCATACTGTGTAGTAATGGAAATTAAGTTTGATGAGCATATGATCTGTCAACCCAGACTCTCATATAGAATTACTTCGTAAGCCAAAAAATTCAGAATTTTTTGTCAAGATCTCGGCTTTACGTGTTAAACAATGGCAACGTCTAAAATTAGCATTTCGTGGCCACCCTCCCCTGAGAAATAGAAATTATGAATTTAAAAGGGCGCCTCTATTGGTGAAAATATTAACACTGTACCAAATTTATTTGAGCATATTAAATACAGATGGTGTGTTTAATTATTCCAAGGATAATTTTTAAAACATCAGCACAACATTATATAGTTTAATGTTAGGAAAACAGTCATTCAAAAATTCATTTGCGAGAAAAACAAAATATCCAACAGGAAAGGAGAATTTAAAATAAAAATTACTTGGTGAATATCGGACTACAAATTAACTTTAACAATATTACCCGGCGACGATTTATAACTCCGTAGGAGTTAATGGTATTTAGACGAAAGGGGGATCAAATGAGGGCCGGCATTCGCTAAACCTGTAAGCTATAGATTTCCAATACCTTTCAATACGTGTATATGCATTAGTCTATAAGAGATTCGCTTCGCACTCGTCGTAATAATAGACAGTGGCAGCCATCTTGAATTTTACAAGTAAAGATGACGCCTAATGAAAAACTAACTTAGACATGGACTCCTGGTCATCCAAAAATTAGTCGAACAATACATTTATTCCATGCTTGAAAGTTACATTTTCAAGAGGATAAAACAATTTGGTATTTTCAAGATGGCCAGTGGCGGCCATTTTGGATTTCTACATAAACGATCGTTACTCAGAAGTTAACAAACTACACATGGAATGGATTTCAGGTTAAGAAACACGTAGAAACAAATACATTAACTTCTTCAAATGTAAACTGCTTGGCTATGTACAAATGTATATATGTACCATAGCCAATGGCGGCCCATCTTGAAGGTTCACAGTAAAGGAGCCAGTACAAAATCCCTCCTCCCTGAAAGTGCCGACACCGCTATAGTTCCTATCAAACCTAGATGTGGAGCGTAATTTGTTGTTAGTTTTGTGGCCTGGTTAATTTGTCCTAGAGATGGCTTTTGGTGTCATATGAGCGTATTAATTCATATTAACGTATATTTTTAAAAAAGGATGAAAAGTGTCTGGCGGTAGATCCCAGCTAACAATCGGACAGTTTTTGAACGTTCTAAAAAAACGTTACAAGTTGGTTCTTTGGGATACGTTTCGTAAAACGTTTTTGGACGTTTTTGTGGAAGGTTTTGGACGTCCATAAAACGTTTATTGGACATTTTTAAAACGTTTTAGACAGTTAAAAACAATAAAAAACTTTTTTTTTTTTTAAACCTGTTAAAAACCTTTCCAAAAGGATTGAAGGGACATAATACTAAACCTGCTGAAAATGCATGCAGTAAATTGAACCAAGAACGTTTTAAGGGAATCTTACAACATAATGAAAACGTGCTAACAAGTCAGAACGATTAAACAACGTTTCTTAAAATGTTATGAGAACGTCCAAAACATGTGAGTAATTTGCTAATTAAACGCTAATAATTAAAAAAAAAAAAGTAATCGGTACTATATCTGAGTGGTATATTGCAGGAAATCTAAATCAAGCATATTACACAAGTTCATTTGACAGGACACAAAATTACTCACTTACCTGTATTGGGAATGGAAAAACCTGGGGACCCTTCGCGTGGAAGACCAAACACTTAACCACTACACCAGCGAGACGACTCATAATATGAAGGGTTAATTTCTATTTATATAGGCTGAGACGTGTAGCAGAAGAGCGGTAGTTAGTATTTTTTTTTCAAAAGTGAGTGACATATTAAGTAAACCCATTTCATACCAATGAACTGTATTACACCCATCTGTGTGCAAAGAATTAAATGGCACTTTAAATGATTGCCATGCTTAAAATAAACAAAATAACTATAATGAAATGTTATTGCGATTTCGTTTTTCTATATGTTGGTTTTTGGGAGTATTTTGCAAATGTTATTAGGACGTTTATTACATTTTGGTAGAGTCATCCAGATAGTTAAACATATGTTACATTAACCGTATTAATGTGACATGGGGACGTTTTAAACCGTTTTTAAAAGTTCTTATAGACGAAGAGTAATAGACGAATGAAAACCTTGCCAAAAACGTTTTAAAACGTTTTTACGGTCTTATAAGACGAAGACGATAGTAATAGACGAATCCAAAACCGAGCAAAAAAACGATTTATAAGGTATGGTCTTAATGGGAACCACCTTTCCACGAGCGAACTAGACTTACCAAATCCATAATTTTCTATAGAAAGTAGTGGATTAGTATAGGAGCGACGTGGAAACGTGCTACAAGCTCTTAGTTGAGAAAATGAAATGGACCAATCAGAACTAGCCCAAAACGTTTTACAAACGGTTTTATCAGGTCTTATAGACGAAGATGAAATAGATGAATGAGAACCTTGCCAAAATCGTTTTGAAAACGTTGTTTCAAGGTCTTATAGGACGAAGACGTAAAAGACGAATAGGATAGTCTTCTAGATTGTCTATTAAGTCTTCGTAAGACGTCTGACCAAAACGTTTTAAAAACGGTTTGTGTTTTGGGGGGAATTTGCGGACAAAATGTTTAGTCAAAAACTTAGTTCTGTAACGTTTTTAAAAACGTTTATTAAAGACGAAGATGTAGCGGACCTAATAAAACGTTTTATGGAACGTTGTTATTAAAGGCGAAGACGTAGCGGACCTAATAAAAAACGTTTTGTAAAGTTTAGTAAAGACGAAGACGTAGCGGAACTAAATAAAAACGTTTGTGAACATTCTGAAAACGTTTGTTTGCTGGGATCGGCGACATAAGTGAAGGGCCGTGAAACACCGATTCTGCGGGGGGGCGCAGGAGCTAGTAAAAATGGAGGACAAAATCGGAAATGTCCCGGTACTTCAAATTGCTATATTAAAAAAAGTTATTAATGGACGCCAAAAATTGGTAGATTAACTCAATGATTATTAACAGAATTAGAGGATTCCATTGTTTTGATTTGTGAACATTTCAAGGGCGTATGGCGCACCGAACAAAATCCCTCCGCCCTGAAAAGTGCAACACCGCTATAGTTCCTATAAAAACCTAGAATTTGAGCGTAAATTTGTGTAGATTTGTGGCCGGTATTTGTCCTAGAGATTTGCTTTTGTGTCATTCATGAGCCGTTATTCATTCAATATTTAACTTATATTTAAAAAGGGAATGAGAAAGTGTCTGGCGGTATGATACGGCGACAGAAGTGAACCGCCGTGAAACAAGATTCTGCGGGGCGCAGGAGCTAGAAAAAAAACAGGGCTGGTAATTTTCAATCTAATTTGCAAAAAAACTGACATTGTCAGATGTAGGTTCAAAAGAAGATATTTAAAGAGCAGAAATTCAAAAATTCTTCTGTAAATTTAATTGCTCTAGGTAAGGCAGGGGCAAAAGATGATGGATACAACAGAATGCGCAGCAAAGCATTTTGATTAAATAGGCAGGACCATTTTGTACTGTCCCTGTAAAGGTGACCTCTTAATGAAAAAAACTAACTTCAGGAATGGATTCTGTTATCATAAATTAGTCAAAAAAAGACACTTATTCCATGTTTGTAAGTTATACTTGTTCAAGAAGAGACACATTTTCTAATTCCAAGATGGCCACAGCAGCCATTTTGGATTTCCACTCTCCTGGGTTCCCCACACTTTTGGGAGGAGCATAGGAAGAGCTCATTTTTGTTTTAAATACCCCAAAGTACCAAAATCCATCATCAAACGAACCTTTGCTCTCCATGGCACGGGACCCCTGATTTTGACCTTACTAATGGGTCAGGTTGCGGAAACTCCCTTAAAAACGGGTTCTGGGGACAAGGCTAGTGATCGTACCATGGCCCTTTAATACTGAATCATTATTGTATTGTATTTTACTGATTGTCCTAATAATTGGAACCTTTTGGTTGGTTGGTTTTTGTTATCCCCCAGCTTTAGCCACGGGATTTGGTCAAGGAGCAAATGTCCATTGTACGTCATTTGTCATATGTTGTCCATCTAGATACAAGGGGTGTTTCCATAAGGTGACACCCTTCTTTTTGACACCCTTATGAATTCAGAAACCTTAACGGAATAAACCACATAAACCGTGTGGTTTATTCCGTTAAGGTTTCCGAATTCATAAGGGTGTCAGAAAGAAGGGTGTCACCTTATGGAAACACCCAGATACAAGGCAGCTAGGGGATATGCAAGTTTCACTTGCTGTATTTGTCATTATGTGTTTGTTTTTTACTTATTAAAGGTGCATTTCGTGATTTCAGCACCTTCTGTTTTATTCATTGATCACTAGATATGCTTGAGAAAAGCTTATTCTCAAATTTGAGCCGATCCCGATCTTGCGGTTTTGTGTTATGAGCAATTGCTCGTTTCCCACGGTCCCATAGACTACTGTGCTGTAATTTCTGTCCGTTTACAGACAGAAAATACAAAATTGCGAATTTCTTACAGATGCGACCGAATTTGCACGTAAGATTAGGCACACATGGATTACTAAGGCTAACGGTTCAGATGATATAAAAATCTCAACATCTTTTAGGTAAGTCGGGGGGACGAGGCTGTGGATCACGAAATGCCCCTTTAAGTAAGTGGTAGTACTGCAGCAGTTATATTGATGTGGATTTTATTTTATTTTATTTATTGTGATTTCTTGGGAGGTACATGCAGGCGTGTACTGAGCCAGACAATGTAGGGGTGTTTCCATAAGGTGACACCATTCTTTATGACACCCTTATGAATTCATAAGGGTGTCAGAAAGAAGGGTGTCACCTTATGGAAACACCCACAATGTAGTATCATATAAATTTATAACATTTGAATGTGTCTGAAAGCCCTGCCATGGAATTTTACATTTTGAATGAACTGAAAGGGATAAGCAGTGATTTGCTGATCCGAAACATTGAAAAAAATCATCAAAATTCATATTTTGGTATTTTTGTTACTGGCATGATGTGCTAACAAAACCTGCAAGTGGTTGGCTTGAAGTACTTTTTATCTGAGTCTGTACTTCTATACGTGCGTATCAAAATTCCGACTTGAGATCAAAAAAGCCTTTCCCTATGAATATCCCAGATTATAAGTGAAATATTGTGCACCATGACCTAGATACAGTTTGACCTCAAACACAAATAATATTGATCTTTGTTTATTCTGTACTGGTGTAAACCGCAATTAGCTGTTTAGTGAAGATTTTGAGACACCATTGCTGTATGTCTATTTGCAGAAGACGGTATGACAAAATTTCCTCAAATACTTAATTTTTTTGCACTATTTGGTGTTTTTGGTCCTGCATTAAATTAGTTATATGGAATTGTACATACTTATCTTTTTGATTTATAGGCTAAAATGCATTTTCACAATTGCTGCTTATCCCTTTAATAATAAGGGTAGTACTCTATTTAGGGATTAAAGGTTATAAAAAGTAATATATCTTGGCAAAATTCAACTTACAAACCATTTGATACCAAATGGGAGAATGTCAAAATGACAAGGCAAAATGATGACTTGGACTTACAGGCCCCAAAAAGGTGCTCGGTCAGTCTAGATATTTATTTTTTCCATGTATTTAGAAAACAAAACTTTTTGTGGTACAGTTTTGCACAATAGTAAAGAACACTTAATTTTCCAAAAGTGTTCAATTTTGAGGAGCTCAAATGCACAAAAAAGT
The DNA here is from genome assembly GCA_023653785.1 of Ophioderma brevispina. NCBI lineage: Eukaryota > Metazoa > Echinodermata > Ophiuroidea > Amphilepidida > Ophiodermatidae > Ophioderma > Ophioderma brevispina. The sequence continues at coordinate 1,028 of JAMKCH010015401.1, read as the reverse complement.
TGGAACTAGACTACTTTTTTGCACGGTCGGGCGGGGCTAAGTCAACCTTTTGGGGGACTTCATACAGCATAGCTGGAAAAGCCTATATAATGGTGATGCATCGGTCTATCTTTTTGCTTTGTAAACACTTCTTCTCATTTGATGATTTTTTATGTAAACTTTGTTGGGATGAACAATGAATGGGCTTATAAAGTATGGTTTAAAGGCACTATCAGTGATTTATACTAAATGTAAACAAATTGTGCCCCCTATTTTTCATCAAAGTGCATTTTTTGCATTGTTGTATTGGAAATTGTTGTAGTAAAGACCCCTGTAAGTGGCTAAGCATAACATGCTATATTTGTCAAGAAATGGTAATTTTTATGCTTTGTTTACTAATAAAAGTTGAGATCCGACTTTTTAAGGTCTATGGCATCTTCAAGACCGCTTTAAAATGCTGAAGTGTCTGTTTTTCACAAAGAACAGTAATATAAGGTGTTGATGAGTTTGTATGAAGGAGCAAAGACAAGAGTTAGAGGAGGGTCTTAAAGGCTGACTCAGAGATTTCCCGATGAGGGCGCCCTCAATTTTCAAACAAATTGTGTTTTTTGCATGTACATAATGCTTGTCCATATACTAATCACTGTGTGAAATAGCTAAGCTCAAATCGAAGTCCTTCATATATAAAATCACATCTTTGTTTAAAAATTCCGGATCCGGAAATTTTGTTATACACTGGCACTGTTATATACACATAAATGTTTACTGCATCAAAACAAAAAATCTGATTCATCTCAAACTTTGGAATTGAGCATTCTAGGTGACTATCTTTAGTTCTAGTTGACTATTTTTAATTGTCCCCGCCGAACGAAGTTCGGGAGGGGACTATAAAATGGGCTCCGTCCGTATGTCCGTCCGTATGTATGTCCGTCCGTATGTATGTCCGTCCGTATGTATGTCCGTGATAAAAATGTTAACCCTGGAACATTTGGGCATATCTTTTTTTCTGGATGAGCTAGAGTAGCCAAACTTTGGTATATTGTAGGAGG